>JAGKTI010006089.1:0-40505 GCA_018397915.1 Birgus latro | reverse complement strand
AAAAAAAGAAAGCTCTTCATTTTTGTGGTGGTGGTGATAATCCTGTACAGATTTATATGCACTTAACAAACACAAGGAACCAAAAACTGCAAGTCTGTAAAAAAATAATCCCATCTATAAAGCTAACACAGGAGGGAACCACATTCAAGAATCCGACCCAAAGAGTGAGGCGAACATTTACCCTATCGCAATTTAAAAAAATAAAAAGTGTTTAAGAAAATGTGGAACATTCCCATTCTAGGAAACTAAAGGAGAAAGTGTCAGAATCAAGGTAGCTACTTGGACTAAACATTTTACCCTGTTGCAAGAAGCCCAAATTCCGGTGTTGTGGGAAAAAAATAATAAGTAAATACGTGGTCTTATCAGCTAAGCATAGTTATTTGCCCGATAGTGTTAAAAGGGGAAAAAAATATGACGTTTGTGATCGGGAAGTTTCTGAAAATGTTGCTTCACGTCTTGGCTGTTAGTAGGAAGAGGTTGAAGATGTGGAAAAAGTAAAATCGTGTTAATAAATGCCTGTTTGACTAGAAGAGTGCCGTTGGAATGAAATATTTCTTTTCTGGAATCTACCTCACTCTGTTGTTTGTAGGTGGGAAGAAAGGTTGGGATGATGATGATGATGATGATGATGATTGATGAATTAACTTGTTTGTACTCATGTGTGTGTGTGTGTGTGTGTGTGTGTGTGTGTGTGTGTGTGTGTGTGTGTGTGTGTAGGTGTCTTGGAATGCGAATGGGGGATATTCACGGTCTGCATTTGGCATAGTGGTGTGTAGTGTGGTGGGTGTGGTAAGTGGTGGGTGTAGTGGTATGTAGTGAGCTGTGTGGTGAGTAGTGAGTTGTGGTGAGGGCATTAAGTGTAGTAATATGTGATGTGGTGAATCGGTTTGGTGATGTGGTGAGAGTAGTGGGTACGGTGATGTGTGGTGGTATGTGAGAGCTGTATTGACTAGTAGTGTGGGATGAGGATGATAATAGTGTGGTGATGTGTAGTGACTTGTGTGATGAATGGAGGGTTGTAGTGACTGTGGTGGTGTGGGGTGAGTGTGGTGTGTAGTGAGTGTGATGGTCAGTAATGAAAGATGTGTGTTTGGTGCATCAGAAATGTGGTGATAGGAGGGGTGTAGTGACTGTGGTGATGTGGGGTGAGTGTGGTATGTGATATGGTGATGTGTAGTGAATGAGGTGTGGTAGTGTATGGCAGTATGGAGTGGGTATTGTGCTATGAAGAGTGTGAGGTCTACAGAAGAGAGATGTGAAGAGTGCCAAGAAATAGCTGGAGATGTGACATGTGTATTGAGGTGAGATGTGGAATTTGAAGTATGCAGTGATGTAGATGAATGAGACGTGAATCTTGAAGTGAGATGGATCGTGTAAGGTATGCAGTAAGATGAGATGATGTGTGTATGAGACGAGGTAAGTGTATAGGTTTGTTGTATGTATGAAAGTGTGTAGTGAAATGAAGTGTTGGTAGTGTGTGGTGAGCAGTGAAGAGAGGTGGAGGCATGAGGAATGCAGTGAGCGTGAAAGTGTGTGAGTGTGCGGGAGGTGAGGTGAAGTGTGTGAAGTGTTGGCAGAGTGACTGGGTGCAGTTGAGCGTGAATTTAAATTGAGTGTGGTGTGTGTGTGTGTGTGTGTGTGTGTGTGTGTGTGTGTGTGTGTGTGTGTGTGTAAATATGAGGTGAATTGTGTGAATTTTAAGTGTGCATTGGGGTTAGATGAGTGTGTGTAAGATTTCAAGTGAGTGTGAAAGTGTGTGTAGCGAGGTGAGAGTGAATGAGCTTGTGTTTGAGTGGCAGGGTGTGTGTGTGTGTGTGTGTGTGTGTGTGTGTGTGTGTGTGTGTGAAAGTGTGGATAATAGTTGTGTTGTGTATTTGAGGAGGGAATGTGAAAAAGATGGAGAATGAGAGACTAACTAGGAGAGTGTATGTGAGTGAGGTGGAGGGGGAGAGGGGAGGGGGAGACCAATGATGAGACAGAAGGATGGTGTGGAAAATTATGAGAGAAAATTATGTGGCAGTTTGCCACAAAGGTGTGGGAAGCAATTCCATCTTGTGCAGTGTTTGTGATAAATGGGTGCACAATAGATGTAGTGGTATTAGAGATAGACTGCGAAATAATGCCGATTTTATGTGTGCGGCGTGTCAGGGAGAGCTTGTGGAGATTGTTAAGCGTGAAAGGATTGAACTTGCTGGTGAGTCTCTTGAGTGTGTGGAAGAGTTTTGTTATTTGGGAGACACGTTATGTGCCAGAGGTGGGGCTGGAGCTAGCTCAGTTGCTAAGGTCAGAAGTGGTTGGAAAAAGTTCAGGGAGCTGTTGCCTTTCCTGACACTGAGAGGACTCTCCTTACATGCTAAGGGGTCTTTGTATGCAGCATGTGTTAGGAGTGTGATGCTGTATGGTAGTGAGACCTGGGCAGTAAAGGAAGAGGATATTTGCAGGCTTAAACGTACAGAAATGACAATGATTAGGTGGATGTGCAGTGCGTCCCTGCGTGCAAGGCCTGGGGGGGCTGGGTAAACGATGGAAGAGTTGAGAGGTAGGATGGAACTGGAGTTTATTGGTTTTGTGATGAACAGAGGTAGGCTGAGGTGGTTTGGACATGTGGAGAGGATGGGGGATGATAATTGGGTGCAGAGGGTGAGAAGTTTTAATACTGGGGGAGGGGTTGAGAGGGGTAGACCAAGAAAGACATGGGACGAGGTCATTAAGTGTGACCTCAGGGTTAAGGGATTGAACAGGGAGGCTGCCAAAGATCGAGCAGCATGGAGAGCTGCCATTAGGTGACCAAGGCCGGCACATGCAAGCATGTTGGAACCTTCAAAAACGAAACGAAACGAAACGAGAGAGAGAGAGAGAGAGAGAGAGAGAGAACAGTAGAATTGAGGGATGGAGTGGGGAGAGCTATGAGAGAGAAGGGTGTGAGTTGGAGAGAGAGAGCAGCGAAATGGCAGAGGGTGACATGGAAGGGATTTGTTTGTGGCCACCCCATACGGGATTTACTGTAGGTGTCTGTCAGTAGATAGTTAGAGGAATGTATGGAATGAGCACAGAGGTGAAGCAGGAAGTTTGAGGTATGTTGTATGAAAGTATGTGCAGTAAGATGAAGTAGAGTTTATAAGTCAAGTGTTGACAGAGTGACAGGGTAAGGGTTGAGGTGTGTAGATGAAAGTGAGTATGAAAATGTGAGCCTTGAAGTTAGATGTTTGAGATCTGCAGTGGGAGTGAGCAACAAGGTTAGAGAGGAAGTGCGAGTATGAGGTATGCAGTTAGTGTGAGAGTGTGTGCATCCAGGTGAGGTAGTGTATGTGTGAGATGTTGGAAGAGTGACAGAGTGAGTTTATGTTGTGTAGAGTGAGCATGAGGTGTGTAGAGTGAAAATGAAAGTTGGCACAAGATCAGAGAAAGTGTAAGGTATGCAGTGAGTGTGAGTGTGTGTGTGTGTAGCAGGGTGAGGTAGTATGTGGGATGTTGGCAGAGTGTCAGGATGTGGGTGAGTATGAAGGTGAATGTTGGTATGCAAGTGTGTAGGTTAGATGGAAAGTGTGTGTGTGTGTGTGTGTGTGTGTGTGTGTGTGTGTGTGTGTGTGCATGCAGAGGTGATGTGAAATGTGTGAGGTTTCATTGTGCACTTAGGTGAGGTGGAGTATGTGTAATATATGCAGTGAGTGTGAAAGTGTGTCCATTGAGGTGAAGCAGAGTGTGTGAGTGAGGTGATGGCAGAGTGACTGAGTGAATTTGATATGTGCAGAGAATGAAAGTGTGAAGAATAAGGTGAAACAAGAGAGTTGAGACATGAAGTGAGTGTGAAAGTGTGTGCATCAGGGGGAGGTAGAGTGTGTGTGTGTGTGAGTAAGGTGTTGGCAGAGTGACATAGTGAGTGTGAGGTGTATACATGTGCAATGAAAATGTGAAGAATGAAAAACGTTAGGTGTGAGGAATGCAGTTAGTGTGAAAGTGTGTGCATCAGGGTGAGGTAGTGTGAGATGTTGGCAGAGTGACAGGGTGAGTGTGTGTGTGTTGACCAGCAGCTGGGGGTTTGACTTCTGATATTCTAGGCTGTGACTTCCTTCTTGCCTTTGAACTGTCAATTTCACCACCACCACCACCACCACCATGGCGACCACTGGACTTCTTATTTCTATTACTGAAACTGTTTGCTCTGTCAGAGAAGCTAGTGGAAAATTTGAATGGAGATTTTTGCATAATACTGTACTTGTAATGGGTAATAGTAACACACACACACACACACACACACACACACCTGATATGAATGTGATATGGTCAGTGTATTTCTCTATAAATGATGGGTAATAGTTTCCAGATATCAGTTATGAAATGAGGGCTGCAGGCAATCAGTCCTCTTTCTGTAGTGGGTGGGCAGCTGAACACGCAAAACAAGCTCCTCGTTTTGTGTTAAGAGTCAGAAGCATTAACACAGGAAGTGGCACGTTATAAATTTACACTTCTTACTCATATCTTTTTCCCTAAAGCCCTTAGCTGCTATGATGATGCTTATGATAATGATGATGATGATGATGATAGCTGTTGACACTTTATTCTGCTCTTATTTCACCCCATCTTTTAGGATGTCATTAGAGTTGGGAAGATGATGATGATGATGATGATGATGATGATGATGATGATGATGATGATGATGATGTTGACTGTGCACCTCATAATATCCCCTTTTCTTCTCCAACAGAGCCCTTGACAGCTGTGGAGATGCCGGTGGTGGAGAAACACACGCGGGAGGAGAGCCACGTGACCTCCAGTGTCTCCTCCACCTACCACAAGTCAACGGTGGTGGAGACGAGCCATGTGACGCAGGTGGTGTCCTCTGATGGTGGTGGTGGAGAGAGTCGACACACTGCCTCCGCCACCGCGTCATCCCAGGTTCAGGTGGCAGCTGGACAGCCTGTAGTTGAGGTGGGTTTAATGAAGTTTCAGCTGGAGTTTACCTATTGATGTAGTAATTAGCATGCCCTAGGTGGAGTGATGTCCGTACATAGATCTGATCCCCAAGAGGTGACTGAAGGTTTGTCAGGATGTAATGTCGTCAAGGGAAGTAGGCTGGTCATCTGCCCTTAAATTTACAGTACTGGACTGCAGTAGCCTAGGGTCAATACTTTACACTTTGGGGGAATATTGGACTGACTGTTATGTGTTACCATTATTTGACTGGGGTTTGATCATGTTGTCAAGAAGGGCTAGAAGGGGAGGCTTATATGGTGAGCTTGAGTCTGCAGTTTAGGAGTCAGGTGGGATTTTGGAGTGCTCAAGTGGCTGGGGGTTTGTCAAAGAGGATACCAATCTTGCTAGGTGGGGATGAGCCATGTGATGCAAGTGATATCCTCTGCCAATTTGAAGAGGTAGGTGGCAGGTGTGATGGGAAAAATAGTAGGAAGTGGGAGAGGGAAGGAGAAGCAGATCTGAGTGGTAGGGAACTTTAGAGGAGGTGGCCTTGTACACTAATCAAAGGGTAGGAAATTTATGATATTGTTAACCATTTCATTATGATGACATATTATTCAGTTTATTCTGTCAGCCTCTGTATGCAACTGGAGAGAAAAGGCCCTTATTAACTCTTTCAGAAGATATTCACCCTGAGCTAAATAAAATCATCTGTAGTTATCAGTTAAAAAAAAAAGAAATAGATATCTCCATATAAAAATAGATTATCACTTCTTCATGTAACCCCTTCAGTCCATTGGCATATTATTGCCTGACACTGAGAGGGCTCTCACTTCATGTTAAGAGATCCTTGTGTGTGGCATATGTTAGGAGTGTAATGCTGTGTGGTAGTGAGACCTGGGCAGTGAAGAAAGAGCATACTTGTAGGCTCAGACATACAGAAATGACAATGATAAGATGAATGTGTAGTGCATCCTTGAATGTGAGGCCTTGGGGGGCTTGGTTTACAGTTGAAAAGTTGAGTGGAAGGATGAGACTGGAGTGTATTGATGTTGTGATGAGAAGGGGTAGATTGATATGTTTTGGGCATGTGGTGAGGATGAAGGATGACAGTTGGATCCGGAAAGTGAGAAGTGTGAACAGTGGGGATAGGGTTGCAGGAGGCAGACCAAAAAAGACCTGGGATGAGGTCATAGGGTATGGCCTCAAAGAAAAGGAACTGAAAAGGGATGCTGCCAGAGACTGAGCAGTGTGGAGAGTTGCCATTAGGTGACAAGACCGATTCATGCAAGCAACCTCTATAAATGAAATGGTATGGTATTCTTGCTCTCCCCACGGAGTTTTGTTTACATTAGGATAGACAATTGAGCATGAGTGATTAGATGTCGTTTTTATGAACCCTGTCACTACTGAAGATTTATCTTAAGTTAAATAAAATCATCTGTTAATATAAAAAATGAGATGTAGTGTACTGGATGGTAGAGGGATGAATTATTATTACTGCATTTTATTGCTGTCTGGTGCTGGAGAGGGATGCTTTCACGTGGTGGCACTGATATACCCAGGCAGCTCCACTGCCCAGATGTACAAAAGCCCTTCAACTTTCTCCCTGTCTCCCAAAATGGAGGATGAAGGGCTTCAGGAGGAGCTTCAACCTGTGGTCTGTCAGGTTCACATTTCAGGTGGACTTGGGGCCACAACTACTGTAACCACTACTGCTGCACAAGAGGTCAATTAGCATTTATTATTTGATAGGTCCATGCCAGCCGCCAGCAGGAGGTGAGGCAGGAGGGAGGCGCCCCACCTGTCATCACAGACAAGGTAAGGAGACTAACACTCCATCCTGTGTCACCACTTGGGTACTGATGCCAACTGTCCATAATGAATACAGTTCATTGTAAGGGCCATTTCAGTCAGATCAGAACTAGTGTGGTTGGACATGTATTGGCAAGGGTGTTTTATGACCTGTAAGTGGGTCTTGTAGAAGATAAGACTTTTAACAAATTCAGTTCTCTTAACTGTTTCCTGCCCCACCATGGGATTGATCTCACGTCCTTTGTAACAGAAGGTCAGCACTCTACCACTTGACCACTCTTCATCATTTTCTATCCAGATAGCCACATACATTAAGCACAGAAGGAGTGGCCACAAACAAATCACCTCCATACTGACCTGTACTCTGACACCAGACTGCCTTCCCTCCAGGTCATACCATCTTCTTTCAGTTTTCATTTCACCCGGTCCCTCCACCTCACCCTTGGTTTCCTTCTCTCCCTCTCCTCTTCTATCCCACTCCCATGCACTCCTAATCAGTCACTCTCTCCTTTCCCTCCACATAACAAAACCATCTCATGATACTCCTAACACATTCCAGCACATCCACATCAGCATAATAGCTCTTTCCGTATTGATTCCCATAGTCAGTTTGTTTTTACCTGACAAAATTTAGGCACTCTCACAACTAGCATACTGCGGTTGCAGAAAATTTGATGAAACTTGGTTATTAGGTTGGATGAGTTTCTTTGGTTACTAGTCAAAACACCTTTCCTGTCTAACAATACTTGGCCATCAACTGAAATAATAGAGGTGGGGGATCATTGTCAAGTTAAGTACATAATAATATACACCTTCTCCAACAGGTAAGCTTTGTCAAGAAGGAGGGGGATGTGGTGACACAGGAGATTTCTCAAGATGCCAGTTCGGTGCCACTCTCCCCACCTGTGAAGAAGATAATGGTGTCCAAGAAGAAATCATCACCAGCCAGATTTG
The DNA here is from genome assembly GCA_018397915.1 of Birgus latro. Lineage (NCBI taxonomy): Eukaryota > Metazoa > Arthropoda > Malacostraca > Decapoda > Coenobitidae > Birgus > Birgus latro. Next base: position 32,822 of record JAGKTI010006089.1, on the reverse strand, counting down.
TGTCTCCCATGCAGGGTGTCATCACTAAGGAGGGGGATCAAGTTGTGCTCGAGTGCTTGATTGATGGTAAATTGGTTTTATTTTACCCACTTCAGCCTTGCCTAAAATTGCCATTTCTTCATTTTAATGCTAAATCGTAGTAAGAGGTTAACACAAGAATATGATACTAGTCATGGAGATGTAATATGGAGAGAGTGTTGAGCCAAAATATTGTCTTATTATTCATTGAGGTATGTCAGATACGTTGGGAGAGCATGAAAATATCTGCCAAGTTCAGATGGACAATCAGCAGTTAGGGAAATTTGAAGAAAATTGCTATTAATAGTATTCTTTACTCTTTGTCTGTGATGATTGGTAATGAATGATAAAATCTGTTGAATAATGAATGATGATAGGTGGTGATATATGCATAGCTGATTTATGGTGAGCAGTGATGGTATGCTTCTACTTTTTTTTTTTTTTTCCCTAACATTATCTCTTAGGTGTAAATTAGGGTATGGATGGTGATGATGTTGGTGGTAATGATCTTGATAATAATCATAATGATGATGATAATATTTGTTGATGTTTTCAAGAATATTGGATTAAGATGAATGAATGAATGATGCTCCTTTGATATTAGATGATGGATCATTGTGTTGTTAATTGTGGTGATAATGGTGGTAACTAAAATTTTTATATTCCTCCATAGGCCATCCAGACCCAGTAGTTTCCTGGACCCATAATGGTGGATGTTTGAGTGATGATGCTGAAGTGAAGACACACCTAAACAAAACCACCCTAACCATACCCCATGTCAGCCAGAGCCACGCTGGCCAATACACCTGCTCTGTAGAAAATGATGCTGGCTCAGCTCAGTGTACCTGTGATGTCATTGTCAAGAGTAAGTTATGTGCTCATTTGGTAACTTTGTATTCAGTTTGCTGGTGTTGAGGGAGGCACAGAACTCCCCCCTTCCTCCTCCTTAATAGCTATAGATATTTCAAATACTGCACTGTAATATGTACAGGTATACAGTATATTGTATTTAATATGGTAAATGCTAACTAAATTTTCAAAAGGTATGGCTGTGTGGAATCTCTCTTTCTTACAGTCTTTTCTGCCTGTGGTTGTATTTTTTTCTTGAAACTGGAATCTAGCTGTCATGAGATTATTTTATTTAGCGCAGGAGTCCTCTAACAGATAGATTTACGAGTTAATAGTGATCAGTAAGATTCTCCCAGTAAGCAGTGCCATAAAACTGTCTTCTCTTTTCTCACACAGAAACACAATTCCCACCAGTGATTTCGAAAAGGCTGCAGCCTGCTGTTGTAGGTGTAAATGAGCGACTCCACTTGGAGATTGATGTGACTGGCACTCCCACACCCACCATATCCTGGACCAAAGATGGCCAGCCTCTCAAGCGCAGTGACCACATTGATATCAGGTCGGAGGGCACCAGGCAGATTCTGGTCATCAGTCAAGGTAATTGACAGACTGTTGCTCTGGATGTGAAGTAAGAGTATGTAGGTCAGTATCTGATAAGTTTCCTCACTTGTGTTGCTGCTGTTATAGACACTTCCTAGTCATGAGTCTTTTAAATAATATCTTGTTAAACTCTTTCATTACTGCAGATACATGTGGGTGGCTGACACCATTTTTTTTTTTTTTGTCAAAGGATTAACTTTATTTATTAGGTGATAATGATGATTTAATAACTCTTGTGGGTGTTTGTTATGCAGAAAATTATTGAAATATATTCTCATTTCTTAAAACCAAAGTGAATAATTTTTTGCTCATAGATAAGATTTCTGATTGCAGGCTGCTTAAGATGTATGAAAGGAGTCTGGACCCTCTGTACTGCATACTTCTAGATGCAGATGAGAGTTATAGGTGGAAATCACTTGTCAGTGTCATGGATGTTACTATTCCCAGTTTAAACCTTGACAGCCACAAATTGTTGTAATTACATAGAGTTGGTTGTAAGTTTATTTGTAAACTAACATTGTGGATTTAAACTGTCACTGACTTAAATTATAATAGTTGCAAATCATATATATGACTTGTATTTAAGTTTATTTCCAGTCAGTGTCCTGCATGTTTTTACAGTATTGACTTACATTCTGACAGCCGAGCCAGGTGATTCTGGACGCTATGGGGTTAAGGCCAGCAACTCAGCAGGCATCGCAGAGTCCCTGGCTGATGTGATGGTGACCCCGCTCATCCTGGACAAGGCCCCCAAACAAGCTCACAAGGTCACATTCACTGATGTCACTGATGAGGCTAAGGTAGGTCACTGGCAGGGGAGGTTGGTTCGTTTTTTAGATTCTCCGTCAAGTAAGTTTAAGTCAGATTTCAGTGCAAGGCAGTGAAAGAGGTAGTATAATATAAAGCTTTTGATTCTCTTTCTAAACCAACTTTGAATGTGGCAGACAAGGAAATAAACAGCAACAATAAGATGCATTTGACTTGCATTCCATAGTAGGATCTGAATATGGCAGGCAGGAAAACAATCAGAATTCAGTGCTTTTGATTCTCTTGTGTTAGCCAAATTTGAATATAACACTCAAGGGGGGAAAAAAACAGCCTAATGAGCCTGACTTGAGCGGGTATCAAATCAGTATCTGTGTAATACAGTTTTTTCAATTCTGTCTTCAGAGTTTTATGCAGTAGGAACATGGTAGACAAGAAAAGATACTGATATAATAAAATGCCTTTTGTGTTAGCAGCATCACTTGATTGGTCACCAAAAGTATCAGCTTAATATGTATAATGCAGACAGTAGAGAAACAATGGAGCAATATGTTCCATTCTGGCAGTGTGCCTCTTGACTTTTTGTTGAAAACATAACCAAATTTGTACTTTGAAGAGAAGAAAAAATCGTTGTGATAAAACTCTTTTGATTCCCTGTTGAAAGACTTATCCAGATAATCACTGAACATTCAAGATGCTCTGAAGGTCACTACTGTTGTTCTTATACACTCTTGCAAGATTATATCATAACCTAGCAATAATGAAGCTGATCAGAATCATGATTTGTAGTTTGGAGCCCCAGGCATGTAGGAGGGTTATTGACTGTAATTATACAGTCCACAAATGAAATATCAACTCTTCCGTGTTTAATGAAAATGGACCTGAGCAATACTGTATTTTCCTATACATTTTGGTGTTTCTGGTAATTTGTATCAAGTACAAATTCAAGTAATTGCCAGATAATTGTATGTTTATGAATGCAACATACCCTTAGTGAAATAGGACACACAGGTACAGTATTTCAAACTTCCTCACCCAGTGTTCCAAAATGTGAAGGACAGTGTGAATCTTGGTACTGTTTCCCATTGCTTTCATATACAAATTTGCACTTATTCTGTCATGTTCACTGGGAATTTTCTATGCTTGACAGTCATGGCTAGAATAAGTACAGTTTCTGGTGGTAGGCAAACTTGTAGACACTAATGGAGACAAGAGTATTCTGGAGTTATTTCTCTCTCTTAAGGTATTATGGTTCTGTGCAAGGCAACCAACACGTATATTATACTTTCTTGTCTCTTTTATTATTATGTTTAATGGTACTTTTTTTTTTTTTACTGTAGGAAGTAGGCTGTATGTATGTGAATGTTTTCTTTGTGTTAAATGTTCTACTTGTGTGAAAGTGACAGAGGGCTGCATTCCTGCAAGCTTAGGAGGTTTTCTGGCACCTCTTCCTTGTCATTTTATATCTGCATATGGCACATTAATACTCTCTCATGTGTTATATGTGCAGGCTGTTGATGTTATACAACTACAGATAACTTATACTTCTGAGTCATAACTTTTGCCTATACAGTACTTTTCCTTGGCTGGAGGAAAAGTGTAGCTGTGGTTCCATACTGAATAAAGACCTTTTTTCCAGTGTTATGTTCAGAGCTTTGCTAGACTGCACAAGGAACAGTTCATGTTGATACAATTCTTGCAGTCTAGAAAGCTTTGAACTACTGCACTAACAACAGGTTTTCATTCAGTGTCACACCCTGGCTGTAACTTTTGTGCTACAGGATGTAGGGCTGCTGTTTGAACAGAAACTATGGCTAATAAAATGCACTGAAATATTAAAAATGTACAGTAATATGCAAAATAATTCAGCAAGGCATAGGTGCAGAGGAGCCTTCTAAGCATAGGAAACTTTGCCCCTGAATGTGCCACAGACAAGCTACATGTAGTTTTTGTGATGAAGCAAAATTTAAACATATTATTGCAACATTCTCTCTGCTTTTTATTGAATGATATCTTTCAAATGTCTCTGTAAATATTTTGTCCTGTCATACTCTTATCTATTGAGTAGATAAGTAGTGCATGTTTCCATTACTTGATATTGGCTGATCTAAATGGTAATGAAGTATTTATGAAATGGGAATGCATCATAAATGCTCCACTTTGTAGTAGTGCAGCATTAACTGGAACAGAATGGTTAAAAACCTTTCACACTGAGAAATGTTTCAAGATATTCATCGTAGAATATGAACATGCCAAAGGGAGATGACTATAAGTTTATTATCTAAAAACTTTCCTTAACACAGTACTGTATGTAGCATTTTCTATTGTCACATTGTCCGAAGCTGAGAGGTGTATTGTACTGTATTTAATATGTACGAACTGTACATCAGTGTAGCAATCAACCTACTGTTAATACTGAAGCTAACTCATTATTAACCACTTCTGTGTGATGACCTCTTTTTTAATTTTATTCTTGCAACCTCCAGATGATTTTATTTAGCTTACAGAGACATATAGTATTGAATAGATATGAAATAATCTCTAGTTAGCCTTCTTACTATGAAAGGTCTCCCCTAGGCTGCTTGAAGTCATCTGGCTGTACCTGTGATAAAGAAATCATTATTCAAAATGGATAAAGGCTTTCAAAATTAATGTATCATAGATTAGTATACTGACAGATACTCATTGACTGTGACACATATAGAGTAGTACTGTAATTTGCATAGAAGTGTGTGATCATACTGAGTTGTATCATTTGTCTGAACCTCATATAGCCTTCCAGTCATTCATGTTTGGTGGCAGAAGTTGTGGTTGATTTCATAGGGCTTTATTCTTTTTTGGCATAGGATATTAAGTATTGAGTACCACCTCTTCTTCAGTTATTAATTTGCATATTGTACCATTGGTAGGATGGTGAAACTGGTGTCTGTGAGTGTAAAGGTGGGAGGAGGTGTGGTAGGATGAAAATACTGTTTATCAGTATGTGTGATAAGTGATTGGGTGAAAATGTTACTTTAGAAGCTGATGAAGCCAGGGTACTGACAAGGGATCAGGGTACTGACAAGGGATCAGAATGAGTGCCTGACAAATTTGGCACCCTTTTTGACCTGGTAGTTTGTGGAATTGCTCCATCCAACAGGTGTATGTGAAACATAAATGTAAATAAGAATACAAAACAGCAATGTGCAGATGGTTTTGTTTGTGAGATGGAACTAGGCTTTTGAAGTTTTGCATGATGTTCGAATGACGGTATTCCATATCTGTTTGTATGCTGTTGATAGTTTTCCCACTCTTATGCTTTTATATCTGGATGCTACTTCATCATATCTGTTTAGGTGGGAGTGAGGCTAAATGATGCTATCACTTAACATGTACAATGTATATGGATGTATACGGATATGAATAATACAGTGAAATAAATAACATTCAAGAAGGTAGTAAGGTCTGATGTGCAAAATTGGTCACTAAGGAAGAGGTGTTACTAAGTCTTTAATGCCAATGAGATTACAGTTCTTGGGACTTCATAGACGTTTAGGACTTCAGTGTTTTTTGCCTTCCTATCTTCATTTTTCACACACACACACACACACATGCACACATATTAACCACAAACAATCAAGTAAATGCTTTTTGTTTGTATTAAATATTATCTCCTTTATTTCTGTGTTCATTTAACAGGATGTGAAGTTTAACTTTTTGTTCTGGTCACAACAAGTAATTTGTATTTTTTATATATTGTATTGCACAGATAATTATTTATTTAATTAAAAAAATGCTAAGCATTTTATAGCAAGTTCCGTAGATTTTATTTACAGTATCCTCCATACTAATGTGCAAAGTAAACCTTTTAATTTTATGTTTGGGTTTGTAATTATCGGATATGTAGAGCATAGTCCCAGTATACATGAACTTGAGACACTGTGTTGTTACATCCTCAAACAAAAGTAATAACTCCAGAATTAATTCTGTGTCTTAAATCTTTTCATTAGTCTATTTTTTCACTGCACCTGTGCACTCTATTTTTACATAGTTGCTCGGTGTCTGAATCAAATCTGGTTACATAGTTGCTCGATGTCGGAATCCAGCCTGGTCTTCCAACATGCACATTATATCTCAGTCACCTTAGGAATGTTACTGCACATCACCTGGTCTTGCTTAACATGCATTATGGCTTGTTGCACTATGGGGAAGGTATGATTAAACTGTGTCCTCATTATTCGTCCTTTTCTGACCTTTATGTTGTTATAAAGACTGTAGTAAATTATACAAAAATTACCCACTGAAGCTACATTGCTATCTGTAAAGCTGTATTATTTGTAATTTTTCCCAATTTGTAATGTTACATGGAAGAAGTTGTGATATTTTGGAACATCTGTGACATATAATGAGGACTCACTCTTCAGATGTATTGTTTAGTGTATATGGCTTCTAATACCTCTTTTATCTCTCTTGGTGATGGTAAACTATCATTTTTTCCTCTCTTGTCTTGCCATACAGAAGAGTATCGAATCTGTTGAAGAGGGGCATGTGAAAAGTATAAAACGAGCAATAGAGGAAGTTGCACTCGAGGTCCCCCAGTCCCCTGTAAAGGTCCTAAAGTCTCCCCCTCCTCCTCCTATTGAGCCCTCCCCACCAGAATCCCCTCCTGAGGTTGTGAGGCCGGAAGAGCCGGAGGTTAGATCACCCCCTGGGAAGCTGAAGAGGGTGTGGCCACCTCCTCCCTCTGAAATGGAAGTTGCACCTAAAATAGATCCCAGTGTTGAAATTCAGTCAAACAATGTATCATCCATTATTCAAACCTTCTCAGCAATAAGTGAGGAGGAGCAGGAGGCATTTACAAGTCACAGTGCACCAGTTGTACATGAAGCCAAAGCTCATCCAACTCCCACAGTTGCCATGCCAATGGATGTGGCCCTAGAACCTGAGCCAGCCCCAGAATATGGATATATAGGTACAGATATGCCAGAGGAGCCACCCCAGGAGGAAATACAAATTCCTCCTCAAGAGATGGAATTGGTCCCTGAGCCTGAGCCAGAGTATCTGCTGGTACAGCCACCAGAACCTGAAGTTAAAGTAGTGGAGGATGTTGCAACTGAGTTACAAAAGCTGACGGAATACCAGCGAGTGTCAGCACCCATAGCAGCACATAAGATTTTGTCGCCTGTACCTGAAGTTGAGCCAGAGCCTGTTCCAACCCCCGAGCCACCCAGAATTCCATCTCCGGAACCCCCCAAAATTCCAACACCCGAACCACCTCCCAAAATTCCAACTCCTAAGCCTGTCCCACAGCTAGAGCAAGCAGTAATGGTGTCTCGTGAAGTAGAGGCAAGTCACCAGGAGACATCAGAGCCACAAGCAAAGAAAGAAGTTCGGACAGAGACAAGTAGCATGGAAACGAGCTTTTTCGAGTCCAAGAAATCCATATCAAAAACAAGCTATTCATCTGTTGAGACTAAGGTATACACCACTGGAAAATCAGCTGCACCACAAGAACAAGTAGTTACAGAGGTGGTGTCATCTCAGGCAGCTGTAAATGATGTGGCGGCAATGCCTGTAGTAATTATGCCTGAACCAGAGCCAGAAATAGTGGTCATGGAAACTGAGCAAGTCGAAACTAAACCAGTAGAGGAACCACTTGAATATTTTGTTCCTGAAAATGAGCACATAGTTGAATTTGTACCTTCTGCACCACCAGTTGAAGAACCTGTAGTGGGGCTTCCCTCTAAAGTTGTGGAGAAAGTCTCTTCTCAGTCATCTGTAGCAGCAGTAAAAAGTGAAAAGAAAACTACATATGTTTCATCAACTGATTTACAGACTAAGGTATTTACCCCAGTAGCTGAAGAGCCCATTGTGCCACAGGTTATGGAACGCAAACCTCTACAGCCACTTTTAATGCCAGAACCCAAGCCAGAGGTTGTTGAGGAGGCAGTGAAACCTCCAAAGCCTCCAGAATCTAAAGAGCAAAAGAAGCCTAGAAAGAAACGTGAAACTGTTATTCAGCTTGCAAAGAAATTAGAGGAAAATATTGTCCCTATGTCACCAGATGAAGTGCCTGGAGGTATTCGCATGTTCCCAAGCCCAAAGCAACCTTCTACCCCAGTCAAGGAAGCTCCTGTTCCCATAGAAACCAAATCAGTCGAAGATCTCAGTAGTATTAAATTCCGTGAACTTGAGCCATTCCCATTCACTGTAGAAGAGAAACCAAGAAGAGATCGCCCTCGTAGCTTGCCCCCTCCCTGGCCAAGCAAGTTCATCCCAGGCTCCTTTACAGACAGTGAGTATGAGAGTGACATGGAGAGTGAGCGGAAAGTCCAGCTTAAGAAAATCAAGTTTGAGGTGCCACAGAAGAAGCCTCGACCACACTCAGTTGCAACAGACTTTTTGCCCCCATCTTCCTTTGAAACTCCGCCAGTTTTTGATGGTGTAATGAGGCCAGAAATTCTTAAGCAGGAAGAAATAGTAGTAGAAGAGAAGCCTAAAAAGACTGTTGCACCAAAGAAGAAGAGCAAAGTTGTTCAGAAATTCTTAGTTTCTGCAGGAGAGAAAGCAGAACACGAAGTAGTGAAACCAGCTCCAAAGAAGCTAGTCAAGAAACCACCAGAACCAGCCCCTGCACCAGTAGTGGTAAAGGAAACTGTGTCAGTGAGTGAAACAAAGCCGGTTGTTCAGGCAGGTAGTGTGCGTAAGGAGACAAAAACGATATCGTCCTCATTTGAAACTAAGACACAGATGACCTCCATGAGCTATCAGAGCCAGCAGAGTAAGATAATAAAAGAGGAGCACCATGTTCCTGCACCTGTGGTAGCTGAGCAGCCTCCCATAGTCCTGGTGCCAGAACCACCCCCGGAATATGTGGTGCCAGAAACAGAACCCGTTTATGAGATCCATCCAGAACCAGAACCCGTTTATGTTCAGCAGCCAGAACCTGAACCTGCCCCAGTGTTTGATTTGCAGCCAGAACCTGAACCTGTATATGTCCATCAGCCTGAACCTGAACCTGCCCCAATGTATGAAAGCATCCCAGAACCAGCTCCAGCCCCAGTGGTTGATGCTGCTCCAAAATTCAGACCCGTTCAAGCTCCAGCTCCAAAGCGGACCCCAGTTAAGCCTGCTGCTGCACCAGCTCCACCCCCACCTTTTGATATGGCTCCTCCTGAAATCAGACCTATAGTCAAGCCTGAGGTTGCCCCTGTGCAGGTTCAAGAGACTGTGAGCAAAGGAGTGGTTAAGGAAAGTAAAGAGAGTGTCAGAACATTTAAAAAGTTTGAGTCCTCATCAGTTACTAAAGTTCAAAAGAAAAGCAGTAAAGTCTGGCCTCCCAAAACTCACGAGGTTGTGCAGCCAGCTATAAAAACGCGTTCCCTATCTCTTGAGCGACCAAGAGTGACAGAAGCCCCATCTCTTCCAGTAAGACCTCATGAAGCTCCACCTGCTGTATATTGGTACAGCAGTATCACTCTAGAGGAGAAGATGAAACCAATGTCCCAGATTGTGCCTCAAGAACAAGTAACTACATCAACCATAGTAGAGACCAGCACAAGGATGAGCAGACAAGAAAGAATGGAAATGGAACGTAAGTCGTCTCAGACCACCAGTGTTGTGAAGGAGACCAAGCCTGTTACACAGCCAGCAAAAATAAAGGCTGTGAAGGCTCCAGTTAAGCCAGTTGTACCCAGGGTTCAGCCAAAGAAAGAACCTATTGTCAGAGCTGCTCCTCCTCCTCCACCTCCAAAAGAGATCCCTTCGGCCCCTGCAATTCCTCTTCCTCCTTTGGAACCATTTCCATTTACAGTTGAGCCAGGGAGACTGAGGAAGCCAAGGGGGCAGCCACCGAGTATGCCATCAAAATTCATTCCTGGATCATTTACGGAGAGTGAGTATGAGAGTGATTATGACTCAGTGTCTTCATTTTCGAGGTTGTACATGAGTGATAGTGAGGCAACAGGTTACAGACCAATGAATATCAAAATGAAAAAAGGGAGGACAAGAAAACCAAAACAACCGTCCCCTCCTCCTCCATCAGCCTTTGGACCTCCAGCACCATTTGAAGTAAAGAGAATACGAGTGGCCATTTCAGATATTGATTCTGATATTCCGACCTCAAGGGAGACCACACCTCTGCCTGAATACACAGTAACTCAAGCTAAACACAAAGTACTTGAAGTTAAACCAATGGCCAAGCAGATTATGCCAGAAAACAAGCCCATAGTTCAGGCAAAACACTTCACTCAACAGAAATCTCAAGTATATGCGACTAAAACTGCCCCAGCTGTTCCGGCTAAACCTGTACCAGTTGTTCCTAAAGTAGCACCTGTTGTTGCACCACAGCCTGTTCAACAGCCACCACTGCCACCTGTTGAAGTAAAGAGTTCTGTTGTTTCTACTGAACAAGTGGTCGACAGAACCATTCAGCAAACAACCTCAGAAGTTGTGGGAGTAAAGAATATGAGGAAGAAGTTTGAAGGTGGTGGTCCCCCTCCTATGCCACAGGGTGTTATGGGTGTAAGAATGCAGACTCCCTCACCAGTGCGTGCCCCTGCTCCTGTTTTGAAGCCTGTGCCACCACCCGTACAAGCCCCTCTTCCACCTAGTGAACCAGCAACCACAGTTATTCCGGTTGTTGTTGAAAGTAATGCTGTAGAGAAGTATGCAAGCTCAACATACACTAAAGGCAAACCCACTTCACCCAAAGCTAAAAAGAAAACAGAGACAGTGATGATGTCCGCGCAAGAACTAGAGGAGAGTGGGTATGCAGCAGACACTGAGGGGACCTTACCTCGCCGTACCACAAAGACTGGTAATGTCCAAAGTTCCTCGAGCTTTACCTCAAGTTCCTCATATTCGAAGACTGAGAGCTTTATGTCATCATCATTTTCAAAGAGTGAGAGTAAGTCATTCTCAGGCTCTCAGTTTGGTGGAGCAGAACCTCCACCTTTCGCCATGGACTCAGCCTTCCCATCAAGTGGTGGTTTTCCTCCGGGTGGCTCTTTCCCCTCACCCTCCTTTACCTTTCCCTCCACCCCAGCCTCTACTCTAGGGCAGACCTCGCAGTTCTCCAGTTCATTCAAGTCTTCAGAAAGTAAATCTTCTCAGGTTCGTAAAGGCTACTCCTCATTGCCTACTAGCGTCGGCTGGCAATAGTTTAGTTTTATATCATTTTTAGCTGTGTTAGATGTCGATATCACTAATAATGTTTAACCCAGGGCCACATTTTGTAGTTCTTGTGTATTTAACAATTTCCCTGTTCACAGTGGCTTGCATGCAGTTCTGCATGACAAACAAAACCTTCATATTGGACATAAAATGTGTTTCCTTTTCCAAATTCTGTTCTAATGCAGTTTTCTTTCTGGACAGGTTAAAAAACTATGGTCATTTCCCTGCTAAACTGCAATTGATGCAAAACGTGAGATTTTAAGTAAGTTTTTTTTTTTTCGTCCCGGTAAATGAGAATGTGTGATTTGCTCCTCATCGGCCATGCATTCCCCTGACTGTAACTAATATATTGACTATGACTAATATATTAGAACACTGTTTCCTTTCATTTAGTTGTCTTCAGTAGTAATCATATGTACTGTTTCCATCCTTTTCCTACTGTAAGTCCTTTTACTTGCTCATCTGTTACAACCAGACTGGGGCATTCCTGAGCAGAACCTTTCCCAGTAAGTACTGTACTGCATAAGCTACATGCTCTTCATGTATTAGATGAATGTTCAGCCTGTAAATAAACACTCTGACAACTTACCCGGATTGAGATACAGTCTTTCATATTGTCTTGGAATTTGAAAGCTTTTGTATGGAAAAACTTTTTTACTAAATTAGTTGTAATTTTCTTGAAGGATTGAAGAATGAATTATTTTTTCAACTAAATTAGCTTTAATGTCTTTTCTCTAAATAACAAACACTTATTCTACTAAAGAGCTTGTAACTCAGAACATAAAACATAAGGATGCTAGATTTCATTTCCCAAACCCTTTAGATGAATTGTGGGAGCAAAAACTTGTAGTGCAATTGTGGATACTTGTTTCTTTTCAGGTGTATAGTAGCAGGTCAGAGGAGGTCCGTGAAGAGGCTAGGGGTGGTGAGCAGCCCAAGACCACAAGACCACCACCACCTAAGGAAGAAAAGAAGCCAAAATTCGAAGAAAAGAAGCCCAAGTTTGAAGAATTTAGAAAAGAGACGAAAGGCAAGCCCGGAACATCAGGGCCTTTCTCTGAGGATACTTACTATTCCATGAGAGATGAGAGTGATGTGACCACAGACACTGGTAGAACTAAGAAGAAGGTTGAAATTCAGAGTGAAACTCATGTCGAAGTCATGTCAGATAAGAAAGTTGAAGTGTTTGAGAGTTCTAGTGTAGATGTGTCTCCTCAGCCACCCAGAAAACCTGTATTCAAGCAGGAGCAGAAAATTGAGAGAAAAGTAATGGTTGAGCCAAAGATTGAGAAGCCACACCAAGTAGTAAAAACTTTTCAGACCGTAAAAGAAACACCTAAGCCAACTACCCGCGAAACTCGCACTGAGACATCTAAAACAATGAGTGAAACATCTGAGAAGAGAGAGCACGCAGCAAAAACTGTAATGTTTAAAAAGACTGTAGAAACCACAATGGTTGATGGGAAGGAAGTTAAAAAACCTCACCCAATATCTGAGCCAAAAGTGAAAGTGGTGAAGCAGATTGACCAAAAGAAAGCTGTGAAAGAACCAGTTGTAAAAGCACAGCCACATGTCCCAAAAGTTGAACCACTTAAATCAACTGGACTTGTTAAGCAAGCTGTAATTAAACAAGAGAAGGAGGAGCTTGACCTAAAGCCTTTCCCATTCAAAGCAGAACCTAGTAAACCGAAGAAGCCCAGAGGACCTCCACCACCTCATCCAAGTAAGTTTGTCAAGGGAGAATTCCATGAAAGTGACTATGACAGTGATTTTGAAGGTCACATACCACCCAAATGGAAACCAGCTGACAGTGATGCCGAAGATCAACATTATGAAACAGTCAGAGCACCACCTGGGAAACATAAAGTCCCCCAACGACATGAAAAGGGTCCAACCCCTCCCACCACCTTTGATAGACCGCCACATTTTGAAGGGCCTCCTAGACCAAAGATTGACTTTCCAGAATCAGAACCTGAGCCTGAGAGAGAGGTGTCACCAGAAATAATCTTGCCGGAGAAAGTTGAAGTAGTAAAACAGCCTGTACCACCCAAAATAGTTCCTAAGGAGCCAAAGATCTTCAAATCAAAGCCACAGAAACCAAAGCCCCCTCCTCCAAGATCCCCATCACCCGAGTTAAAACCTGGCTCACCCCCAATTGAAGATTATGCTCCACCACCTAAAAAGCCCCAGCCAGCTCCAGTTCCATTTTCTAATGCCGTTGGAGTTGAGTCAACAAAAATAACTAAGATTGCAGATTCCAGTACCACACATCAGAGATTTGTTACCATGCAGCAAACCACTCGTGTCATTAAATTTGGTGATGGACGAACTACAACAACAACAACTGAAGCTCAAGAAGCAAAGGTTCCTGAGCAGCCAAGAGGTAGGAAACTGGCCAGAGAAGCCAGAGAAGTTAGAGAAGAACAGAAACCTCTCCCTCCTTTAGAACCTTTCCCCTTCTCCGCTGACCCTCCAAGGCCAAGGAAAGAAAGGGGCGGCCCACCTCCTAAACCCAAGAAGTTTAAGAAGGGTGAGTTTACGGAAAGTGACTATGAGAGTGATTATGAAGGCAGACCAAAACCAAAATGGCAGCCCCCAGATTCCGACTCAGAAGATCCATCATATAAGAAAGTGAAGCCAAATCTCCGACATGACAGAACACCATCAATGACAAGAGAACGAACACCCACTCCTCCTACTGTCTTTGATATGCCTCCCGAGAGTGGTGGACCATGGCGACCAGTAATTAAGCCTGCTGAGATCATCATTCAGAGGGAGCCAAGTCCTGAGGTGATTGTTCCCAAGGAACTTCATAAAAAAGTTGAAGTTGTCAAGAAAACAGCTGCAAAGGTACAACAGAAAGTAGAAGTAGAAGCAGAAAGGCCAGCGTCACCTCCTCTCCCTCCTCCTGGCACCCCTCCTGAAGTAGGTGTGATTGTTCAAGAGTATGTTGTGGATAAAGTAGATCTCCAGTCGAGAGTAAAGGCTCCCCCAGTGAAGATGGTCCAAACTTATGAAGACAAACCATATACAAAGGTAACCGAAAGGACAGAGAAGGTCTATACAAACATCAAGATGCAGGAAGAGATGCGGATGAAAAAGGAGAAGAAGGAGACTAAGAAGACCATTGTTACAGAGTATGAACAACCTCCAGTTCAGCCCACAGTGGCTGTAAAAACTGAGCATATTATAACTGAACAAAAACCTCTTGATTTAAAGCCCTTCCCATTCAAGCCTGAGAAGGAAAAACCAAAGCGTTCAAAAGGTCCCCCACCTCCACATCCTAGCAAGTTTGTAAAGGGAGAGTTCCATGAGAGTGACTATGACAGTGACTATGAGGGACGAATACGCCCTAAATGGCAACCACCTGATAGTGATGTAGAGGACCCGGAGTTCACCCATGTAGAGCCTCCTCCTAAAGGAATGCCAGCGTACAGAAGCAAAGAACGTATTCCTACGCCACCCACTAAGTTTGAGGTGCCCCCTTCATCAGGTGGACCTCTTCGTCCGACTATAGAACCCATGGAGAAACCTGAAGTAGTAATAAGAGAACCATCTCCTGAGGTTGTAATACCCAAAGTCAGATCTATTGTAAAAATGCCAAAGGTTACACCCAAAGCTCCTGCTCTGAAAGTTCACGAACCACAAGCACCAGTGCCAAGAACACCCACACCTCCCCTCCCAGAACCAGGACCACAGCCTGAAATAGGGTATGCCCCTGCAAAAGTTGTACACAAAGAAGAGGAGGATGTTCATATCAGAATGATCAAGAAGAAAGTAGAGTCAAAGAAAGCCTTCCAGATTGATATTGATGTTACAGATATATATGACTTTGTGTCTGAATCTGAACAGGAGAAGAGTGATATTGAGGCAAGAAAGATGATCAAGCCCTTCCCAAAGCTGGAACCCTTCCCCTATGAACCTGATCCTGGAAGACCAAAGCGGCAGCGAGGCCCTCCACCACCCCAGCCTAAAAAATTCATGAAAGGGGAGTTTAAGGGTAGTGACTATGAGAGCGATTATGATGCACCAATTGCTCCAAAGTGGTTACCACCAGACAGTGAGGGAGAGGAATACGCATATCGCAAAGTTGCCCCTCCTGTGGATGCTGGCAGGCAACGTGGTGAGTCATCAGGAAAAGAACCATCACCTCCATCCAAGTTTGATCACCACCCTCCACAGTTTGAAGGACCTCCACGCCCAGTTATCGAACCCACAGATTTGCCAAGAAGGGAGAGGAGAGAATCCCTAGAGGAGTACTCCATACCTAGGTTCCCCAAAGTGGAGTTCAAACCTTTTGACCTGGAAGATGACCAGGTGCCTCGACCTCAGGGAATGCTGACAACTGATACAGAAACTGAGACAGAATCGTATGCAAAGGCTGGGATTGACCGGAAATATGTGAAATCTACTCAAAGTAAGTTTAATACTGGCTGTTATGCCATTTTGCAGTGATTGCAGTGATGTATTGCAAAATATCAATGTGCTTTCCATACAGTTGATACTGTAAATTGGGAGAAGCTTGCAATTCAGTTTTGTAGGTAGCATCGAAACTTTAATGGGCAGTTTTTCTGTAATTTACTGGAGACTTAATTGCAGAAAAGAATAATAACGGGAACTTACTTTTACTCAGAAGACAATGACCTTAACGCTTTACTCTTGTTATCACTAAATGATTATAGTTAGCTTAGGAAAGATTTTTCTGACTGGAAGAGTTAGATGTGGGCTTTATTAACCCCTTCCCTGTGAGAGCTATAGGATTAGCAGTATCATCTGGTGGTTGGAAGACTGCAATGAAAAGTGGCATTATTGTACACAGTGGGTTAAGTGGTTTGAAGAATATACACGAAATAATTTAGTATATAACCTTAATACTTTACTCGTGTTATCACTAAATGTTTATGGTTAGCTTAGGAAAGATTTTTCTGACTGGAAGTGTTAGATGTGGGCTTTATTAACCCCTTCACCATGAGAAATGTAAGATTAGCAGCGTCATCTGGTGGTAGGAAGACTGAAATGAAAAGTGGCATTATTGTACTCAGTGGGTTAAGTGGTGTGAAGAATATACATGAAATAATTTAGCATATAACTATGGTTTTGTCTGAGTTAATTGAAGGTGAGTGTTATTAAATATTATGGTGTATTACTTATCAGACAAGCTTTAATCCTTTCAGTATGAGGACACCTTTTTATTTTATTGTTTATGCTATGTGACAAAAATATTCACCCCAGTGGAACTTATCTTAGTGAAGAAGAGAGAATCACTTTCCAGTATCATCACTGGAACAGCTGTTATTTTTTAGTTATATTTTTGCCATCATCAGGTGATTTCATTCAGCATAGTAGAAGCCTGTCATAGTGAAGGGGTTAACTCATACTGCCTGGGGATGTCTCTGGAGCTAGCATTAGTATTAAAAAAAAAAAAGTGAAAAACCATACCAGAAGTGAAAGGGTAAATGAGATCAGTTCGAATCACAACTCAGGAATGTCTCACCGAAGCTGAATAAACTAATCTGACATTACTAGGAATAGAATATAGAAAACATGGCCAGCCTCAAGGGGTTAATTACTGGTCATCAAGAATACAGTACAGTATACATACAGTAATTTACTGAACAGTAATAAGTTATGTACAGTATTAATAAAGACATTATCAATTTCCAGAGGTTGTTGGGCATCAGTTTGATGACATGACCCAAACATTCCGCCATAAGGCTCAAAGGTTTGCAGAGCAACTGGTGACTGAAGTGTTTGCAGCCAGAGAGGGGTCAGTACCCAGTGAAACTGCTGGTGAACCTCCAACCCTGCCAGAGGAGCTGAAGGCGCAAGAAGTTTCCACAGAACCCAAACCAGAGCCCGCCCCTCAGGAGGTTCTCTCGCCATCAGTAACTGAACCTCAGGCATACAGAGATGAATCCAGGGTTTCCGAATTCGGTGAGTTATCAGGACTGGTGTTTTATTTTGATTTGGTGTTTGTGGATGAAACTGGTTACTGTACAAAGGGTCATGCACTACTTTAGTTAGTCATGCACTTGTCATATAAGGTGGTGGCTGGAGGAAGAGTGATGAAGATGCTAGTAAAGAAAAAAAATAAAAGATGTTTTGGAACCTTCAGATCTGTATGATTTTGGCATGTATGTATACAGGTACTGTATTTTTTGTTGGAGTTAAATATCATTTTATAGATACCAGTAGATCAGTTTAAAGTGGGGATATGATTATATGGTAGTGGTTGTGTTTATAAAGTTGCACTTTTATGACTTAAATACTGTTATTAGCTATGTTATATGTAAAGATTTTTTTTCTTCTCTTTTCTGGAGAAAGAATGGACATGTAGTACAATATAAAAATGTGAAGTGATGACAGTTGAAAAGCATGTTCTGAGGCATACCTGGTATAGCATCATCATACCATATTTTTCCTCTAGAAGCCTCATATACAGTACTAGTGTGTACAGTATTCACAAAACGTAATGATAGAAATCGCTCTTCAATGTCTCTTTTTGAGCCAGCACCGTTGTTCACTCTTGTTTCACTATTGTCTGATATGTTGGGTAAGAATGATGTTTGGTTGTGTATTCCATCCTGTTCATATTGTGTGAGTGAATGAATGATGCTTAATACACCTATAGTTTGTATATGGTAAGATATATAAAATTATGAAAGAATTATACTCTCACTTTAGAAAAGTTGTTTACTGAGAGGATACAACACTTTTAGCCCCACTTGGACATGGAGCATTCAAGTTAGGCCAAAACAATTGTGTCTTCAGATTAAACAACTTTTCCATATACAGGTATCATTCATCTTCTTGAACAAATCATGGCATAGTGCAGTCAAACCACATGCAAAGTTGTCAATCATTAGTTCCCATTAACTTTTGGTTGTAATGCATAACCTTTTTTATTCTTGCTTTTATAATTATGCTCAGCTTAAAAACACTAACCTCATTGAAAGGGTTGAAAATGATCATAGTTTGTTTCAAGCTAGAATTTAGACTTGACACCTGATGTCAAACTGTTCCTTTCAGCTTTAAAAATCTGCTACAGCCAGAAAGTTGCAGTTGGTTTGCAGAATCATTTTTGAATTATGGTATTTAAGTTTGTAATGTGTGGTGGATGTCATTGCCTGATAGTTTCACTCCTAGAATACAAGTAGCATCCTTTTTAAGTTTATTTTTGCTGCCACTATATGATCTTATTGAATTTCAAAAAGACCTCTTTGACTGATGGGCTCTATGAAGGCTACACAACACCTCTAGCTTAAAGTAGTCTATCCTGAGTAAAATCATTTAGTAGTACAAATATTAACGGTTAACAAGAAAATGATGTCACCCATATTCAAGGAGCTATATGCAGAATATCTCACTTAAGCAAGGTTGATGGTTCAGTTTGCTTGTCTATGTGATCAATTTTCTAGTTTTCTGCCATCATCAATCTTTTACATTATTCATCAGGACTGATTTATGCAAGCCTTAACTGCCAGCTTATCACACATGCTAAGATTTGGAAGCATAAGGATGAATGTCTCAGAGTGTCATAGGATATATGCTAAACAGATCTGTATATATACAGTATATGAAATACAGTCCTATATATATTTAATGCATCTAGTGTATCATATAGCTGCAATTATCAGCACAAGAAATGCTGTAGATCATCGACACAGTATTGTACAGAGCTTCAGTTAATGTACCTTTGCAGTTTACTGTCCCTTTACACTTGCAACACTATGCCAGAATAGACTAACCAGTAAGGACAAAGAGAGCTGGCAGCATGTTCAATGTGTTTGAATTCCAGGATTGTGAATGGACTGTTGACTGCAACAGTACAATCGTCAGCCATAGTTCTACTCCCCTATGACCTCTACCCCAGGTTGAAGGAATGTTGTAGCCAGGGATTCTTACCAAATGAAGATCTGTTATCCAATGAAGCTTGCTGAATTGCACTAGGTTTACAGTGATGTTGTTACTCATACACTGTAGAAATGCTTTGAGCCTTCAACAACAAGTCTTCTTTCCGTGTGAAAAACCCTGTCCGCATCTACCTCTCAGTCAGGAATAGCAGTAGAGGGCAAGCAGAAACCATGGCTTATGAGTGTACATAATTTCCTGTTCTGAATAGGTGGCCATGGTAATAAGCATGAGTATTTAGTTACAAGCACATTTCTGCATCACACACATTCTTAAATCAGCTTGTTGCACTTCTCTCCTCTAGGAACAAAACACATTGATCCAGACACAGGTCTCATCTACTTCAAGTATGATTTTGGCTATGAGTTTGGAGTTATTTTACCTGGAGAAGCAAAGAAAGTAGACAAGAAAAGCGAAATGAATGGGGACCACAGCACTGACATCCCCATCCCTGTCCTGCACGAGACGACTGATGCATCTAAGAAACCACCTGGGAAGCAAACACCGAAGACCAACGGGCATGTCCCTCACCTGGAGTCTAGCCACATTCGCCAGCCATCAGCCAGCGAAACCAAGGATGCGGCCGCAGGTAAACTCCCCTTCACTCAAGCCCCTGGTATGGATCATGTCTCCCCCCAGCCATCACAGCAGTCTGACATCTCTGAGACTGACCGTGAGTATCAGCAGTACATGGGGAAGATGATCCCTGAATTTGTACCCAAGAAGCAAGCTCAGTTCCGACCCATCTCCGGCGACCCGTACTCAGACAGTGAAATCGAGTCAGACCACCCAAGCCCATCTAAGCTCTCAGACCCGAGTCCTGGTGCTCATGTGGGGCCTAAGAGGTTCATGCCCCTGGTTCCCGGTGCCACGGTACAGCCCAAGTCTCTGCCTCCGCAAGGCCCCGAGGCATCTGGCTCTACTGCCGAACTGGGAGGTATTAGCTATCCATCCTGACCCTCCAGAGTTCCTCCCTCCCAAAATATCCTGCTCGAATTTTGCTGTGACAGTGAACTAACCCATTATCCTGGACTATAATATGCATGGTGTCTGGTTTCCTAACACAGTGAATTCTTTTACAGCATCAGAATATAAGTCACTGAGTGTGTATGCGTTACAGTGCTCTACACAGTACATGCCTAACTCATCATAGTTTATTTGTACCATGTGTTGTATGAGACTACAGGCACAATATTGATATATCATTGAGTAATTAATAGTTGGATGTTGGTTTTATATACATATACCTTTTATATATTTCCAACAGTGACTCATTGTGTTCAACATAAAAACATTATGATTGACTAATGTGCATGGTGATGCATATTCCTGAACCTGAGAGAGAGTGTTTGAATTTCTCATTTAATATATTAGCTATCCATGCCAGTTTATTTTACTTTACTTCTTCATATAAGTTTATGCTTTGCGGAATTTTATTTAAGAGGTTTTAAAGCTTTTAAAGACTGATTTCTGTTCTCAGCCCTACGAGTACAGTAACATCGTCATGTATCTTACTCTTGCTATTGCCAGATGGTTTTATTACAAGAGGTCTTTCATAGTGAAGGGGTTAATAGGGATTGTCTTAATCCTGTTGCTTCTCTGAACTAAATAAAGTCATCTGGTTTTGACAAGAATATAATAAATACAGAAGTCATTGTACTGTAGGGTTTAATTATCATTAAAAAATATGCACCAGAGTGTCTAACAAAAGAATCTAATTGTTACAAGTAAGTGTTGAAGGTGCAGCTGATAATCCTTCCCCTTGCTCTCCTCCACCTCCACCTCCCCACCGCTAACCCCACTCATCCCCACAGTGCTTGGGTCCCCTCCTCTCAGCGCCACTCCTCCTTCCACGCCTTCAACACCTTGCTCAGGCCCACTCTTACAGTCAGCCCGATCGCCACACTACATCACGGTAAGTTAATCGGTTAATTGATCTTGGGTGTTTAAGACAGCAGCTAGTTTGTTAAATTTTTCAGTATGGCTATGTCTTTCTTTTGTTGACACCAGATGATTTTCTTCAGCTGTGGGAAAACCATGCTGTGAAGGAGTTATTTATTCATTAATTTATTTTCCTCATTAGATACAGTCTCTTCTTACTCTCCATTGTAATGGTATCTTTTTTTTATGCCTGCATCGTGGGTTGGTAATGCTTTTGGGCATATCAGTAGTTCTTTGGAATCAATACTTTTTTTTGTAGGCTTGTTCAGAGTTCTGTGAATATCTGTGAGCAGTGTTGTTTAAAAGTAAATATAAAGTCTAGTGATGGTTGTTGAGAAAAATCATTTGGAATTTGGTGTGCCATTAAAAAGTACCTTGATTCAGTAACAGAAAAGAGAGGTACTCTAAATGTGCAAGGGAAGTGGAGGGTACAGTGACTCAAAGAAGAATGTGGCTTGCACAATGAGAGCTTTGATACAAAACAGGAGACTAAGTTTGGAGAATTCAGGAGGATTGTATTGAGATTGCTAGTCTCTTTATTAATGTATGGGTGTAAAATGAACATGAGTGTAGAAGGTCAGGAGTAAGAGCATTGGACTTGGGACTGATAAAGATTGTGTGTGTTTTGTGCAGAGTGGGTAGGAAAAGAAATATAGTGATCTGCAAAAAGATGTGGAATAAGGAATTCTGTTGATAATAGGGTAGAAGATTGTGCATATATTTGGTATGGTCATATGGAGAGAATGGACATAGATAGGGTGGTGAAACTGGTATATGTGAGTGAGTTTGAAAAGCATGGAAAACATGGTAGGCCAAAGAAGGTACAGTGAACTCTCATTTTTCCATCGTTGCAATATCCGACGCAACAAAATATCTGGCACTGCTGGCTCGACTCTATTAAATAAATACCCAGTGAAATTATGCAGTATCCAGTGCAAAAATGGGACGTAACCGGCAGTTCTATGCAGTATCCAATGTTGAGGTGTATCAACTGGCTCATAGATGGTAGCCAACCAGCACTGTATTTATGTATTACAGTACAGTATTTTATCATTACTTTATTGTATTTTTGGCTTAATTTCTCTACTCATGGGAAAATTTATAAGATAGAGGGTTAAGATGGATAATAATGCAAAATCCGGCTTGACGCAAATATTGGGCTGATGGTGGGGGGGTACTATGCAATATCCAGCATTTTGCTGTATCTGGCATAGAGCTTAGCTGAATTATGCTGAATAATAGAGAATTTACTGTAGATGGATATTCAGTACTGTAGTAAATGGGTGTGTGAAAAAGCATCGTATGTAACATGGTGAAGGTAAGAAAATAACTGGGGACTGAAGCAGTTGGAGGAAACTTGCATGGAGAAGCAAATGGCAAGAGTTTTGTACCTTTTTTAAACTCATTGTTGAAGAAATGACTGTGTGAATATGGTTAGACTTACATAAAAAGGGATTAAAGAATCCCCCTAGCTAGACCTTACAATGAGATCGTATAGCCCCACTAGGTAACAGGAGGGCGTTACCCCTCCCGGCACGGCAGTCCCGGGCGCGGCTCGAACTCGCGACCCCCCGGTCCCGAGCTTGATGCTCTACCTCTGAGCCACCATGCCCCCTTAGACTTACATAGTGGAGCCAGGATTCCAAAGGCTTGAATGTTTTAATTATTGTATCTTCCATTTCTGTGGGTGTATTATTAATAGTTCTCCTACTCTTGTTCCTCCTCTTTCCTTGTTTCTGAAACCTACCTCACACAAACTTTAGGTAGCAGTTGGGATCAGGATGATGATGATGGTCAGGTTTTTGTATAGAGAGAATGCTTTATTTTAATCTATGCAGTTTTTCAGACTGTAGACTATTCAGCACTATTACAAATGACACCAGTACTGTGTTGTATAAGGTATTGTAACGTGTAGTACTCGTGTATAATTTTGTTCAGTTACAGGCTTTACTTTCAGCTACCTTAGTTAATTATTATTATTTGCCAGGTGTGAAGTGACTTTTGGTAGTGTCATTTAATTTTTTTTTTTGTGTATGTGGTGTGAAGTGAATCATGGTAGTGTCATTTAATCATTTTGTGTATGTATGTGTATTGTTGTTAATTTGCAGAATTAACCATTCTTTGATGACAGAGTTAATGCTAAGATTAATGGGTGTAGAAATTATCCTCTATTTGTCCATGGTGTATGATTCATAGTATTATCTCCTGATATCAGGAAATGAGTGTCAGTACCCAAGAGTGTGAAATAGTGGTAAAGCAGGAGAAACAGCTTGTAAGAGGTGAAACAAGTCATAACAGATGAAACACATCATAAAACATGCATCGCATGTGAAACAAGATGTAGAATAGGTGAAACAAGTCAGAACAGATGAAAAGGCTGTAAAATAGGTGAAAATAGTCATTAAGTAGGTGAAGCAGGTCATCGAACAACTAAAACCTCTGCGATAGCCAATGAAAACAGTATGGAAAATATTTGTCCTTTGTTTCAGCCCCTGCGAGACCTTTCAGTGGCAAGCGGGGAGCCCCTGCGTCTGGAATGCGTGGTGCAGGCAGACCCCCCGGTGCAGGTCACGTGGTCCCGGGGGGGCGACATCCTTCACAGCGGCCCGCACTACCAGATAGTCTACAGAAACGGCGTGTGTAGACTCATCATCCCACGGGTCTTGCCAGGTTAGACACAGTAGCTTCTGTTATTGCTGTATGGTATTATTACAGTACTGTACTGTATTATTTTATTTTTTGGAAGGGAAGTGGGAATTAAGGTGTACTGTACTTTCCGTCTAGCCCCATCATTGTGTGGGAGTGGAGGTCATGATGATGATAATGATAATCTGAATGATATGTGCATGATCATTGCACTGCTTGATAGTCTTCAGAAATGAGGTATGTAGGCCCATCATCCCTCAGGTCTCACCAGATTAGACACTACAGCTGCTGTTTTTGTGAAGCTGTAATAAGTTGTGTACCTTTTTTTCTGCAAATGATGACAAATATTATGCTGTCTTTCTAAATTCTAAATTGTGTGTACTATTTTCTGCGAATGATGAAGGATATTATGTTGTCTTTCCAAACAAAGTGTGCTGTTTTCTGTAGATGATAATCATTAGGGTATGCTATCTTTCTAAATCAAAATCATGTGTACCTTTTTTTTATAGATGTTGAGGAGTATGCTATCTTTCTGGATGGTGTCAACTATTTTCTGTGGATGATGATAAATAATGTACAGTACTATGCTGTTTTCCTAAATCATGTCATCTGTTTTCTGTGGATGATGCAGATTATTATGCTATCATTCTTTATTTTCTAAAGTGGGTTTGCCTCTTTCCATAGATGATGAAGGAGTGTACACGTGTTCAGCCATGGGTCCCCTGGGCATGGACTCCACTAGTGCCACCGTCTGCGTCACAGGTGAGAAGACATAATCTCCGAGACATGTTGAGTCTACTACTTCTGCTCGTCTGGGTTTCTACAGTCTTCTTTCAGTGGTGATGGTGGTATTTGTAGACACACACACTGTAGTGGTTCTCCTCTGAGTAAGCTCACAGCAGGATTTGTGGCCATATTCTTTAAATGTAGATCAAGGAAGGAAGGACATGTCACCAAAATTTGACACTCATTTATAAAACACCTGTGGGGATAAGATGTGCTTAGCCTTGCCCTTATAACATGGAATGATAGGGGAATTGAGAGACACAGATTTTGATATTAAACAAATGAACAAACAAAAGTTTGGGGATAATATGTGATTAGCCTTATTCTGTGCATCTGCAATGAAAAAGAAAGCACAAAAATGGAAATCAGCACTGTTTCCAGAGACCAACTCATCTTTCCTCTTACCATGTGTTTCATAAATGTCTGCAAAAGTTGAGGGCTTACCTTCTGATTCGTAGTGTCACTTTTAAGAGTATGGCCAGTAGTTCCTCATATTCTTTCATATTGGAATTGTTGTCCTTCTTATGTTCTATTTGTAGAGATATGTGAAGATTGCATGTACATCATTACAATATGTTTTGTGTAATATGTACTTCTGTAGAAAGAACATTAATTATTTGTGATGTTTTCAGTGATGAAAAGTTAGCTTTTCTGAGCACTGAAGGATTAGAATAAATCTCATTTTCTGTGGTGAATTTGTTTTCAGAAATGGAATGCTTAGGGCATTATTGCATAAATTACAACAAAATCTCACTGCCTTAATTATTAGTAAGAAACATATAAGGATCATAGTGTACAACATCACGGACCTTTGTCTAGTCACTGCTAGTAAATACTTAAACCAATTTACAGTACCGTAAGAGGTTCCTAGATCAGTGTTGGGAATATCTGTGATCTTTTGTCAGACATGGTTTCAAAAGAAGGTAGGACCGTAATATAGCATTGTGTTCGACTGTGCTGCGTAACCCCTTTGATACAGTAACGTCATTTCTATCTCATTCTTTCCATCCAGATGGTTCTCTTCAGTTTAGGAGAGATTTTTTGAACTGTAGGGGTTAAATATTACCTTCTTTACCCCTTCACTACAAAAGGTCTTCTCAAAACTGAATGAAATAATTTGGAGGAAGAGAGAATAAACCAAATGAATATGTCTGCGAATTCAGGGGTTAATGATGATTTAGCTTTCCCATGAGGAAATGTTTGTTTTTGTACATAAGATTTACAGTTTTGTCTTCCATGCCTGTCACATAAAGTGCCTTGACAACTGCCTTCGTGCTCACTTGTAGAGGAGGACTCTCTCATTTTTGAGCTTCTCCTCTCTTCTCCTCTTGCTCTTCTGACCCCCTAATCCCCTCCCTCAGCTCCTCCACCACCAACCCCCCTTTGCACCTTCACCTCCCTACCCTGCTCCTGTCGTGCTTGTCCTATCTGTCCGCTGCATAGCAAACTCTGGCTTTCACTGCATGTACTTCTGTCATCTGCATAGACAAGATGAATAAACTGTATTCTCGTTGACTTAGGAGACTTCGTAAAGCCTCTTCCATGGCAGTTAATTTGCATGTTACAGCATAATATCCTATTGTATGCTGTTGGTGCAGATTGTATCAATATTAAGCACATATGAATAGCATACAGGAGATTATCAAGAAGTAGTGTGCAAACTTAATTGCTAAGAGGTTTTACAGTCTCCTGTGCCAGTGTGAATGTAGTTTAATGTGCGTTTCAGTTTAATCAGGCCATGTAAAGCATCATGCCATAAGATCTCCTAGAACTATGGATGTTTTGGCTTAGTTGAGTATGGAGTTGAAATAGTATTATCTTTTTCTGAACACTAGACCATTTGTTGTCTTTGAGCAGATGTTTCGTTTCATAATTCAATTTCTTGTGAATTAGATGTAGCAGTGTTGTACAGGCATGATGCTAAGTCAGTTAGTTTGCTGCCCCCCAGCTGTTCAAATCATCCTCATTTACTGTTAAGCTATAAAGAAGAATAATATATATTTTAAGAATCAGAAGCCATTATTGAGCTGTTGCTGAGTGGAAAAATAAATCTCTATAAGAGGAGTTGAGTCTTAGCTGGATTATAGCTTAACCCGTTCAGCCTGGGGTTGTCATTTATAATTATTTTTATTCTGTCCTGATGATTTTATTCAGGTCAAGATAGACTTTTTGATCTGGAGGGGTAAGAGACAACCTTCATTTACCTCTGCACTACAAGAGGTCCTCTGTAAGCTGAATAAAATCAGTTGGAGGTACTGTAATAAAAATAATTTATTATAATACATCGCCAGATTCATGGTGTTAAGAAAGGTATTGCTTTCATGGTCTCTTGAAATGTTCAGTTTTCTAAGGTGCTTCATGTGTAATATCATAGTATTTTAAGGAACACAGGTGAATAAATAAGTAAAATTTTTTGCAGTTTTCAGTATTGTTTATTGTATAAAATTTGTGTAAGGTCACGTCGTGGACTGGTAGGGGAGCGGCCTCTTCAATACGAGTACACGTGCTACAAACTTGTTCAGAAATTGCTGTTGTTCATAGCTGCTTACACGACCGTCTTACCACCGCTACTGGTGGTTGATTTAATAAAATTATTCAAATATAGGGCAGTTTGTTTGCACATTCCCAGCTACAACAAACTAACTTAGCTAACTTTTCTTTCTGTAATAGGGAAGTCTATAATTTTCTGAAATACAGTAAAACAATTTTGCGTTAGTTTTCTGCATTTGATGCTTTCCTTTCTAAAGTAGGGGGGGGTCTGAAATTTTCTAAAATAGCTCACAGTTTTGCGTTACTTTAATTGATTTACGTTTTCCCATTTTTCTGTAAATGTGTAAATACATCACTAACTATCAGTTTCCACTAACAGAATATTTAAGAAAAATATAGGCTTTACGTACTGTACTGGACAAAAATCCGGTGTGAGTATACTACAGATATCCTTAGAATTCACATGATATTCTATACATAGTCTCAGTGAGTCTCACATTTTCCTGTGCACTTGTCAGAATTTGTTTGTGTACAGCAGTGTCAAGATGGAACATAGCCTCTTCAGCTAGAGGATGTCATTTTTAGCTTATTCTTGCAGACACCAGATGATTGTATACAGTTTAGGAGAGACTTTGAACTGGAGGGGTTTAGATATAGCCTTCAGTAGTTCCTCTACAACAAAATATTTTGAGCAGTATAGGAGGGACTTCTCAAAATGGAGAGGTTAGATACAGTATAACCTTCATTAATCTCCTTACTGCTACATTTCTATGCAGCTTAGGAAATGCTTTCAGAACTGGAGGGGTTAAATATAACCTACAGTAACCCAGGTATCTCCCCCAAACTGGAAACAAATCATCTTGAGACAGCAAGAATGTAGTGAAAACGATATCAACATGTTAAAGTAGCAGGTGTCTTCATAGTAAGATTCATTGTTGTCAGAAGTATAGTTTGGTACTGTAGTTATCTAGATTAATGTAGGTTAATGTCTTGTAGTCCTAGTCTTGGGGGTCTTTTCTTCCTCTTCTTTCTCTTCATCTTCTGCTTTAGAACCCTAACTCATAAAATATAAATTCTGTAGTGTATATAGTTAACCATCATCACTCATTATACAGTTTATTATTGTGTAAATAGAGATGACTAAAGATGGTGCATAGCTTTGAGGAGGCCATTCATGAGGTAAGGTATTACAGTATTATTACTATTGTACAGTCAGGGAAATGAATTTCTTCCTAAGAACTGGTGAATACATTCTGGAAAATTAAATAATCTGTCATGCATTGGCTTAGTGAAGATTGGCTATGCTCTCCTGTTTTTGGAAATCTTAAGATAAAACTGGTTGTGTATCATTGACTGCAATATACCCCAGTAGCTGTACCATTTAGATACCTCTTACTGGATAAAATTCGTAAGCTGTTTCCCTGAGTGAAATACCAAAGTGCATCATTTGAAACAAAAAAATTTCTTAATATGAAAATCAGCTTTTAATCTGACTTTTAGAGATTTTAAAAAACGATTACTGGTATCCTGATAATAATACAGTATTTATATGTCTTCAGAAATGAATAGGATAATAATTCGCTTAGAAATAAGAAGTGGAACATTGAAAGTGACAAAATATGCCAGGTTATAAAAAAACTTAAGTTGAAAGGTGTCTTGAGGTGGTGCAGTGAGTGATGGGCTGATGGCTGTGGAGATGTGAATTCAATTTCAGATGAAGTAAGGAGGGAATAGTTTGTGGATTTGACTTCAGTATCATCATGTTTACTGCTCTTTCACATGACTTTAGTGATCATTCATTCATTCATATAAAAACTCCCATTCTAACACTATCTGAATAGTGGGACGTCCTTATCATATCATGGAGCAAATGGTGGTTATTAGAGTTGGATTGCATTCATCTCATAGAGTTGGGCCACTCCAACAGTTTAATACCTTATTGTGGTTACTTGAAATTCAATGAACCTTTGTTATAAGGTAAGAAGAAAACTTTTTGATTACTAGTCAGATCCATCCCCATGTCTTAATACATTTGGCAGTCAGATGAGCTGAATTGGATTATGGATCTTTGTCTTAGTCGAGTAAGGCATATGCTAGATGAGATATGAGAGCACTAGGGAATATCTCTCTGTTGGTCTATCATAAAAGGAACTAGTGAGCTTTGTAAGCAGTATTCATAGTCTATATATTGAGATGGAATGTAAAATATCTTGTATAATTTTGTTGATTAGTTCATCTATGTATAGGTTACAGTAACTTGTACAGTAAAGATTCCTTTTAGCTCTCAGGTTCTTAGTTCTCACTCTAATGAGTAAAATCATCTGGCATTAGCTGGAATAGAGCATCAGAGATATCTTGATGATGTGAGGGTTAATGGTGACTCTATTATTCCTTTACTCATTGGGCCAACCTGGTATTGTATTTTGCTCCAGCTAATGCCAGGTCATCAATCTGAGAATGAGTTTCAGGAGCCTGAGTGTTAAAGGACAGCATTAATTTCTGTATAGGTCTGTTTTGTTCGCTTGATGTATGTTCTCTAATGTTCTATAAGCTGTGTGATCTTTCAAATCAACAAAAATTAGGCATAGATTGTGGTCATTTTGCTTAAGAAATTCTGCCAGCCATCTATAAAGCAGGAAAAAAAAAGTGTATTAAAAAATAGACTGGACTGGCAACCTATAATTGAAAACTTATTCTTCTGAATTCTTTGAATTGATTGACTGATTAGAGGTATTTTTTCAGTCATGTGTCCCATTCAGCTCATAACTCAGGACATGGCCTTCTGTCTTGTTATTCTGTCTATGTACTTTAATCCTTTAAGGGGAAGTCCACAGGCAAATCACCTCCATATCATCCCATCTCATCCATTAGACTGCCCTCCCTCTCCCTCACACCCCACTTTCATATATCTTTCCACCCCATCTCTCTGTCTCATCCTCAGTCTCCCCCTTCCTATCTCCTTCTGACTCGCATACATTCTTCTAGTCAGTCTCTGCTCTCACTCTTCCCCTGTTGGTTACAGTCATGTATGGAATGTGGAAACTGATACAGTCGACCCATCAGCCTTAGTTAAAGTTTTTATTACTTTTGGCTTAAAAATCTCTAACCTTCCTTCGTATAGAAAAGTCATTTGGTTCAGAAGTAACAGGGAGACGTACCACCATCTAAGCATTCCGATGTACTGTAGTTAAGGATACCTCTGATGGGCGGATATCAAGAGGGGAGTTTGTGGTACAATATAGTGTTCTGATTGAGGGGTTGTATTGCCCTGTACATGAAGTGGATACTGTATGTAGGTGTTTCTTTATTATCAGTGTAGGATTGTCTGGAGGTGGGATGTTGTTGAGGAGAATCTGGTAATGGTTTTGTGGTGAGGGTGTAAGGTATCTAGTTGCATTGTGTGGCTTTGTCGTATAGTGACAGGGTTGAGATGTTAAATTACTCTGTGGGTAAAAAGTAATACATTGAGATAGTAGGGAAATTACATTGAGATAGTGTGGACATATACAAAGAATGCACATAGATATGTTGCCAAGGAAAATCTTCAAAATTGAGAAAGACGGTATGTGGTATGGAAGAAGAGAGTTGAACAGTATATTAGCGAGAGAGAAGGAAGAGGTGTGCTTGTGAGAGTAAGAGAGATATGTGAGGATAAAGTTACCTGAGAGCATTTCTCTCATAGCCATCCCCAGTTGGGAGAGGGAGGGTTCAAAGGGGAAGTAAGGCATTCGAGATTATGATGATGATGAAACTGACCCTAAATTGTATTAGAACTAAGGAGATTAAAGGCTTAGGTAACTAAACATCCACATTGGTGCATTACAAGCCTGATTTCCTTGAAGCACCAGTTTCATGTGTGGCATGGTTGACAGAAGAAGAATCTGACCAAGAACAAGCTGAAGGATTCATAAAAGATTTTAGCCAGTTTTTATGGAGAAGGAAAGTCTCTATAGTAGCGAGTTGTTGTAAGAAACTGATTTGTGTGCTCTCATTTTTCACATAAATATGCATTGTGGTTTGGCTGTGAAATGTTTGGTAACTGTTCATTTGTTCTGTCGCCTATAAAGGCTCCAACATGCTTGCATGCACTAGCCTAGGTCACCTAATGACAGCGGTCCATACTGTTCGATCTCAAGCAGCCTCTCTATTCCATCACCATGAATGAAGATTGAAATATAAACCAATGGTCCCAAACACAACTGAAGGTCAAGAAAGTTTATGATTATGGCCTGTAGGCTGTGTAGGGATGGAAATATTTCAAGACTTGGATCTACAGGTCTTTATCCTAAACTTGAGCCAGATTTTTGTCCTCTGCAGCTTATTTCACACAGCTTTGTGGCAGAAGAATTCAGTGCTACGGCTCTGCATCCAATCTATAGCACTTCTTCATGATTAGCATAATATTCCAGAGTTAATTTTGCTACAACTCAGTATTCTAGATGGAGAAATGGCAGTTGTTGGCCAGGTTAGAGTAAAAGGAGTACTGTATAGTTAAGGAAATATAGAGAATATTCGGTGTGGGGGTTGACAGGCGAAGTGAGTGGTTGGCAGGGTGGGTGTGAGGTTGGTAGAAAAAAAAAAATAGAGTTTTGTGAGGTTGATGAGGTTGGCAGTTAGATGTGACGTTGGCAGGAGTTGGTGAGATATTGTGAGAGATACCCAGTGTGGGTGTAAGGTTTGGTGGGGGTGGGTGTGAGGCTGGCAAAGTAGATGTGAGATATTCAGCGGGTTTGGGGGTTGGAAAAGAGTGCGTGGGGTTGGCGAGGGTGGGTTTTAGGTTGGCTGAGATGAAATATTCTGAGAGTGGGTGCGAAGTTGGCATTGGTGGGTATGGGGGTTGGCAGAGTGGATGAGAAATTATAGAGTGTGAGATTGACAGGGATGGGTGAAGGGTTGGCAGGAGTATGTGGGTTTTGGAGAGGTAGGTGTGAGGTTGGCAGTGGGTGTGACGAGAGAGAGAGAGAGAGAGAGAGAGACGTAAGGCATGATGAGCAAGTACTATTTTAACCAGAGCGCCCTTATGACGAAGCTGCAAAATTTTGACACCTCCTCATCAATCTCCTATCCTCTCCATTTATTTCTTCTCCTGTTAGCCAGAAGTAATCAAAACAATCGCCAGTTCCTCCGTTTGTTAGCGTGAAATTTAAGAAACGGTCACCATTATCCCATTTAACTCAAGAACGTTTTATGTATTCATGTGACTGACAGACGAGTATATCTAACGTACGAAACTCCTCCTTCGGTTAGTGTAAAAAAAAAAAAATCACCCGTTTTTAACTCACGAAACTTCGGTTAATGTAAAAAAATAAAAACTACACAGGATTTATCATGCGAAACGTCCTTTGGTTAGTGTAAAATATTAAGAAACTTTCATCCCTCCCCCCCTTGAAGAGAGAAAGTCATTTATTTCTGCAACCTTCAGACGATTATTTATCAGCTCACGAAGCCCCCTTTTCTGTTTGCCAAACAAATTGCAGAAACAGTAAAAATGATGATGTACAGTCGTGGTCAGAAATATCGCTCCACGTTTAAGACGAACAGTTATGAGTCTTACACATTATGGAGAAAGAATTGCTGATTTCCGAGGAAGGCATCATCTTATTTGATTTCAAAAGTTATTGTTCACTCTCCCGTTATTGATCGTACATAAGTGGATCGGTATT
>JAGKTI010006088.1:16451-35025 GCA_018397915.1 Birgus latro | reverse complement strand
ATCTTTTCTCTCCGTTGGGCTCCTCCGATCATAATCTTATTACCTTAACATGTCCAATCGCTCCAGTACGGCCTGTGGACCCTCCAAAGAAACGCCGCCTGTGGCACTTTGGAGCTGCAGATTTGGAGGCCCTCAGGCAGTGCTTCTTTGATTTTCCATGGAATGATTATTGCTTCCATGGCCAGGAGCCATCTGAGTGTGCCTTGCGCATTACGGAGGTTATTCTCTCGGGCATGGAAGCATACATTCCTTTCTCATATCCTCTGACTAATGCAAGAAAGCCTTAGTTTAATCACGCTTGTTCTAATGCTGTCCGCAACAAGGAGGGGGCCTATAAGAGGTACCAGAGCCAACCCACCCCTGAATCACACCTTTTATATATTTCTGCCCGGCATCGTGCTAAGTCTGTTCTTCGCTCTGCTAAAAACAATTTCATCCTTGCTAAATGTTCCCAACTCTCCAACTCGAATTCTTCTCGCTCCTTCTGGCACCTTGCCAAAAACCTTTCTAACAACTTTACCTCCTCATCCTTCCCTCCTCTTTTCTACTTTGATGGCTCTGTAGCTATTTCTTCTACTGATAAAGCAGATCTCTTCGCTCAGACTTTCTCCTCCAATTCCACCTTAGACGATTCCGGTGCTATTCCTCCATCACTTCCCCCCTCTGACTTCCTCTTGACTGACATTAAAATTTCTTCAGCTGATGTGTTTTCTGCCATCACTGGCCTCAATACTAAAAAGGCATATGGTCCTGATGGAGTCCCTCCTGTTGTCCTCAAAAACTGTGTTTCTGTGCTTACACCCTGCCTAGGTAAACTCTTTCGCCTTTGTCTCTCAACTTGTACCTTTCCTTCTTGCTGGAAGTTTGCTCTCATTCAGCCAGTCCCAAAGAAGGGTGACCATTCCCAACCCTCTAACTATCGTCCAATTGCTTTAACATCCTGTGTCTCAAAAGTTTTCGAGTCAGTTCTTAACAGAAAAATTTTAAAGCATCTTTCCTGTCACAACCTTCTTTCTGGTCGTCAGTATGGGTTCCGTCAGGGACGCTCCACTGGCGATCTTCTCACCTACCTTTCAGACTCTTGGTCATCCTCCTTTCGGAACTTTGGCGAAAGCTTTGTCATTGCACTTGACATCTCAAAGGCTTTCGATCGAGTCTGGCATAAATCTTTAATTTCCAAACTGCCCTCCTACGGTTTCTATCCTTCTATCTGTGCCTTCATCTCTAGCTTCCTTTCTGGTCGTTCTATAGCCGCTGTTGTAGACGGCCATCGTTCCTCTCCTAGACCTATCAACAGTGGTGTTCCTCAGGTCTCTGTCCTATCACCTACTCTCTTCCTATTATTCATCAATGACCTAAGCTGCACATCTAACCCTATCCACTCATATGCTGATGATTCCACCCTTCACCTTTCCATTCGGTTCCTGCAACGTCCATCTCAGCAGTTACTTCAACAAAAAAGGGATGAGGCTATGGCACACCTAATGTCTGACTTGGCTCGTATCTCTGATTGGGGTAATAATAATCTTGTTATTTTTAATGCATCAAAAACTCAGTTCTTACACTTATCAACCCGACAAAATCTTCCTCAGGATTACCCACTAATGTTTAATAATGAACAGTTATGTCCTGCATCATCCTTGAACATGCTTGGGGTTTCATTCTCTCGGGATTTGTCTTGGAAAGAACATATTACATCTCTTGTGAAATCTGCTTCCAAGAGATTAGGTGTGCCAAGCCGAATCTGAACTTTCTTTACCCCTGCACAGTTGTTGACCTTGTACACGGGTTTTATTCGCCCATGTATGGAGTACAACTCTCGTGTGGGGAGGCTCCCCACATGCAGCTCTTCTCAATAGGGTGGAGTCAAAGGCTTTTCGTCTCATTAACTCTCCTCCTCTTACTGATTCCCTTCAACCTTTGTCTCTTCGCCGCACTGTTGCATCTTTATCTCTCTTCTATCGCTACTTCAATGGTCACTGTTCCTCTGAACTGTCTGCTTGCATCCCTCCACCTCTACGACGGGCACGTAGTACCTGTCTAGCAACAAACTCTCATCCCTTTTCTGTCCAACTCTCTAATGCAAGAGTTAACCGTTACTCCCAGTCCTTCATTTATGCAACTGGTCAACTCTGGAACTGTCTTCCTCTGTCTGTATTTCCTACTTCCTATGATCTCCAGTCTTTCAAACGAAGTGTGTCCAGGCATCTCGAATTGAACGGTTCTTGAATTTGGCTCTCTTTTGTATTGTTTTTGCTTTTTCTTGGAAGGAACAGTATGCAGGCCTGTGGCCTTTGGTTCCTTCTTCCTTGCATACAAAAAAAAAAAAAACTTCAAAGATAAAGTGAAATATTCTTTTGTTTCATGATTGAGGGTTTAAAAGAAGGGTGGACATTGAGACACTGGTAAAAAAGTGCCTACATTGTTAGTATGTAAGTAAAACAGTCTTATTTCTAAGAGATTTTGGAATTCTGTTGCACCTCTTGCTTAACAGTGTATTCTGCACATTACACCTTAGTATCCTCTTGTATTATTGATACAATTTTTGTTGATGTTAAGACAATATGTAAAGCTTGCAAAATAATGTTAAGGTTTAATTATTGTGTGCATATTACACCACAGTATCATATATTATTGATGCAGATTATGTTGATATTGATGTAAGTGACAGACAAAGGACTGTTGAGGTGTAATATGAAGATTAAATCACCGAGGAAATGGTGTTATGATGTCTGAGTCCTGTGGAATATACGAACATTGCACCTCAGTATCCTCATGTATGCTACTAATGCAGACTGAGATAGTATACAGAATGGGCCAGGAGGAAAGGGCATTACTTTGGGAAGTGATAGATGAGAGTATTCTAAGTATAAAATGCTAATCAACATGGGTCTAAATCTCACCTATTATGAAGCTGCAGGTACTGATGAATGTGTGTGAGGAAATTATTTCCCTCATAATTCACCCATAAGGTTGTCAGTAATTGTTGCTGCATCACGTTTGGGATTGTAGAGTACATACAATTTCCTCATCATTCATTTCTCATAGTTGTGTTTTCCTCCTGTATAAAGTGTGCTAGAAAATGTTAATTTTCAATGTGGAGAAAAATCGCTAAGGATGGGGTGTGTAAAGCCTGTGATGCCACTTATAGCATGACTGTGTGACTAGTACAATATTTATTTGGAGATCATTGGAAATGATATATGAGGAAAGTATATATTCCGTTGCATTGAAATATTTAGATCGGCAAAAATTACTGCATTAAGAATTGATGGCTGACGATGAGATGAATGGATTGGGTGGAAAGGTGATTGGTTGCGAGAGAGACAGACAGACAGACAGACAAACACAGAGAGACCAAGGATGGTGTGGAGAAGTATATGTTTGAGGGAGGTGTGAGGTGGTGGGAGGGGCAGCCTGATGAAAGAGGACAGGACTTCATGAAGGAAATTTGTTGTATAGAAAATTGGAAGCCTTGATTTCATTTTTTAATAAATTTGTTTCATTTTTAGTACAAGTAAGTGTTTTAGTTTTTGAAGGCTCCAGCACACTTGCATACGTCGGCCTTATCACCCAATCACGGCTCTGCCTGCTGCTTGATCTCTGGCAGCTTCCCCAGGTCTTTTTTGATCTACCTCGCACTACCCTACCCTCCAACATTAACACTTCTCACTTTCTGCACCCAATTATCATTCCCCATCCTCTCCACATGCCCAAACCTTCTCAGTCAACCTCTCATCATCACAACACCAATGCACTCCAGTCCCATCCTACCTCTCAACTCTCCCATCATAAACCTAGACCCCCAGACCTTGCACACAAGGACACACTCCACATCCACCTAATCATTGCCATTTCTGTATGTTTGAGCCTGTGAATATCCTCTTTCTTTACTGCCCAGGTCTCACTACCATACAGCATTACACTTCTAGCACATATGTTCATTTGTACATGATTGAGGCCACTGTCACTACTGGTATAATTTCATCATCATCATCACTCTGAAATTTGTCTTGCTCAGTAATGGGTAAAGTAGGGTCCGATAAAGTAGGAGCATTATCAGTGGTATCTGAAATGGGACAGGCAATCTTTGATACATTATTTAAGCCCCCGGAATCCTGACTTTACTTCACAGGCATATTATTATTATTTTTACTTTTATGGTTATTGTTATTATCTATTATTATTTTTTTATCATTGCAGTGCTGCTCTCGGGTGCCTGCCCTTTCCACTCTTCTTCCTTCTTTCCTTCCTTCCTCTTCTGTCTTTCTTTCCTTCTTCCTTACCTTTTCCTTCCATCTTTGGGTAACTGCACTGAGTGACAAGCCAGATGGTGTCTTGTACACCAGGAAACCGTTTACTATGCTGGCTAGTAACCATATAACCAAACTATGGCGCCCAGTTATTTAGTGAGTAATTAAGGCACTTCAGCCGGATTGAGCCTATTTAGGTTTATATCTGAGGGGTGTTTGGGGTTTATTGCTTGCATAATGCCACTCAGGGATGAGTGAGGCTGGTCACTCTCATCTAAAATGTCAGGACCAACTTGCCAACCCCCGGGCTCCTATGCTGCTCATGGGGCAACACAGGATTCGATGATGATGGTTATTATTATTATTATTGTTATTATTATTATTATTATTACTATTATTATTATTATTACTATTATTATTATTATTATTATCATCATCATCTTAAATGTCAGGACCAACTTGCCTAGCCCCGAGCGCAACTCTCCTCGTGGGGCAACAGGATTGGATGATGGATGGATGGATTACTGTTATATTACATATTTATTTTCTATTGCTGCTGCCCCCATTCAGTTGCCTCAGAGTAATTATATATCATGATGTTGATGCAGTTCATTCTCTTGAGACTTCTGTGGCACTGTGAAAATCAGTTGTGTGCAAGTGTGGATGTTTAGCCTGTGAGGTGATGTCAGGATTCCAGGGGCTTGAATGTTGAGTTAATGAGTGTGGTCCATTTAAATGGACAGGCTGTTGTTAGTGTTCCTTCATCTTAGGCCCCCCCCCCCCCCCCCCTTTTTTTTTTTTTTTCTTTTTTACCTCACCCCATCCTTAAGTGGGAAAAGAGGTCTGGCTGATGATGATGATGATATGAAATCAGACTGAGTATTTCTTCACAAATGCATGAGCTTATTCTGTAATCAGCTTTGAGGGAAATTATATGAATGCAGATTATGGTTAAGGTATAAACTGACCTCCCACCTCATCATTATAAGGGAAAAGAGGACAAGATGATGATAATGAATAGTCACAACAAAAGGAACAATTGATTCATTAATAGCTGTATAAATATCATAAAAAGTTAGTCATTTTGTAATTTGTATGATGAATTGCCAAGAAGAGTATGCAACAAAGGCCACTGTGTTAAAATGATGATAAGGTGAGAAAAATTGCCAGTGTTATTTTCAGCAAAGGAGACTCCCAAGCATGTCTTCTTCTTCTTCTTCTTTTTTTTTTTTTTTTTTTTTTTTTTTTTTTTTTTTTTTTTTTTTTTGTGTTGGTACTGGAGTGAAATACCCTCATGAAGTACATGTAATGGCGCTGATAACCAGGTGGTGGAACTGCCAGGTTATACAAACACCCCTCATTCCCCATTCTGTCCCACAAAAGGAGGTTGGTGAGACTGTAGGAAAAGGGTAGCTTAGCCTGCACTCCACTGAGTTCACATCCAGATGAGCCTGTGGTATCAGTTACTACTACTACAATTGTATTCACTTATGTTTTTCTAGACCAAGTGCTTTGGTAGTTCTCCCATTGTTGTAACCCAGGCTCCTGTGAGTGTTAACCTGGTGGAGTGCAGGCTGACGTTACCTTACTCTTGCAGTACACTATCCTCCTTTTGTGGTTACAGGTAGGAGGGTGGGGGATGTTTGTACAACCAAACAGCTGTGTTGCCTTGCTGAATCAGAGCCACCACATGATGGCATCCCACTCCATCACCACCTAATACAAAGAACACGTATACAAGAGAATATTATGGTGACATGGATAGAGTATATTGACAAAGGAGAGGTGCCACAAACCCCCACATGATTGCAGTTCATTTGATGCAGTGGTCATATAGTGTCATACTGTTTTCTGTCTTGAGGTACACCCCTTAAAAAAAAAAAAGCATTGTACCATATAAAGAACTTACAGTTTGAAATGTAATTGAAGTATTGTGATATATGGGCCACTCTAGGATGCTAGTGCAGATACCATTTTTATATTTATTGTTTCTTTTAAATATGCATACAAAGCACAGCAGAGGTTGCTATGTACTCTGGGGTAACAACTTAATAGATCTGTCTGTGTCTGAGTACAGTAGTTACTTTCAGTCCATAACCACCAATACCCAGGGATTTTTTTTTTTTTCTTTTAAGAGTGTACCAGTAAGATTTTACAGGCCTTGCTTGTTAATGTTCCCAAGTGAGGATTGTACTTGTGTTGATGGCAAGCTGTTTACAGTATAGTACTTGTATGAAGTTTGGATGTTGAGTTAGTAGAGGTCATAGCCTATTAA
Organism: Birgus latro; assembly: GCA_018397915.1. NCBI lineage: Eukaryota > Metazoa > Arthropoda > Malacostraca > Decapoda > Coenobitidae > Birgus > Birgus latro. Next base: position 28,497 of record JAGKTI010006088.1, on the reverse strand, counting down.
TATGTTGGTTGCACATGACAGGCCATCCCACTAATCTGAAATTGGGTAAAATTTAAAAAAAATTACGATACAAAAACTTTTATTGGTAAAATGTAGTCAGTTGCTCCTAATCACAAATTCAGACAATATAACCAGTCACCATCTTGGCCCTAGAGATATGCAGGGTGTCCCAGGGGGAAAGGGCATATCTTTGGGTAATGAAAAAGAGGTAATTCCAATGCTTTATCAACATGGTCAAACTTTCATCTGTTATGGAGCTCAAGGTACTAATGATATGGTAAAAGATGGACTTCCTCATAATTCACCCATAAGGCATAATGGCTGAATTTTAAGCCCATTTTAAAGTAGTAGTTTGTATTTTGAATTTCCTCATCAGTCACTTCCCCAACTTATGCCGTCTCCTCCTGAGACACCCAGTACCAGTATATATGCGGATTAATTATTTTCCCACATGATTCTAGACACATGGAACACTCTTTATTAAGAGAAAACTCAGAAACGTAACTTATGCTTCTCATGGGGCAACGTAGGATTGGATGACGAATGAAAAAGTGAATGTAAAAATTCTTACTAATATGAAGAAAAAAAAAAAGTATTGCTCCAGAAATGTCATCCCTTAGGGCCATACTGTATTAAAACTGAGAATGCAGAGGTGTGGAGAAGTACCCAATATTTTGACAGTTTTTATTAAAGCAAGTGATGATGACAGTTTGACCTTCTTGTATGCTTTATTTAATGTGGGATGCAGGCTAAATATGTGTAGCAGTGGGAGCCCCCCACAAACTGGAAAAAGATGCCACCACTTGCCAGATACCTTAATGTAAAGTGCAAAAGTAGGGTCGGCTTGAATTACCCTTTGTCATACAATTTTTGCGTTACTTTACCGAAAATAGGATATTTATTGAGTTATCTATGTATAATAATGGAGAAAAAAATGGCTTCTTTATCAAAATATAATAGAAACAGAAGGTTGTGTCCATCTCAGTTTAGGGACAGCCTAAATGTGAGTATTATGTTGTCTGAGTATTGATCACTGCCATGTTTTTAGGTGGTGAATGTACATTTGTAAGGAAAAATGGTAAATGGGAAATTGTATTATTACACAACAAATGAAGGAAATATGGTACTTAAACAATCGAAGTTCGTATGAACTCACTGAGCTCATATGGAGGCGCTTTCTCATGGGTAGGGTGGCATAGTTTGTGTGCCCGCCACCAGGGGGCCAGGGCGGCGCTGATGATGCTTATACACCACACTTGATACCTGCGCCTTTTGAAATCAGGCAATAAATCCAGAAAATTTAGTGCCGTGGTCAACTGTGCAGCTAAAATATATGTAGAAAAATAGACTGTAGCCGAACTGAGACGTTTTCTTAAAGCAAGAGGATTACCACGTCTTTAGAAATTCAGGTCACTGATTTCAGCCCCGTAAGATTTCAGCCATACAATTTTTACTATTATTAAGTGAAACACGTTAAGGTGGTTTGGGCATGTGGAGAGGATGGAGAGTGAAAGATTGACGAGGAGAGTGTATGTGAGTGAGGTGGAGGGGGCGAGAGGGAGGGGGAGGCCGAGGATGAGATGGAGGGATGGAGTGGAGAGGTATATGAGAGAGGGGGGTGTGAGTTGGGAGCGTGGTAGTGAAATGGCAGGGGACAGAGTGACATGGAGACGATTTGTTTGTGGCCACCCCGTTTGGGATTGAGGCGTCTGGCAATAGATAGATAGAAGTGTATAATGGATAGAATCATGTCAGGATTTTCCAAATGAAAGATTACGATCTTTGGAAACTGTATGATAAATTTTTCCAACAAGTGAGATTCATAACACTTTATAAAAATGTGCTGAATGCAAAAACACACAATAAGCTTTCATGGCTTTTAGTAAACTCTGTGGAGAACTTTTCAGCATAAATCTCGCTTAGAGCATCATTAAAATATCTAAGATGAAAATAATACTGGTATAATGCATTATGCATGTGTAATAATCCCGATAGGAATTTTTTTAAAGGAAGGTACATCAACTCAGAGCGGGTAGTGACCCCACGCTATTAAGTGATCCGGCGAACACTGGCAACTTTCAGGAGTTTGCAGGGGCTCTAATTACAGGTGTTTCTTATATGACCATACAGTATCAGGAATTTGCTTGCACCTTTGCATACTCAGTTCTTTCTCCAGCATAGGAATGATATTGCCTGAGAGTTACATGAATATTAAGACATTTTTTTCACCAGTGATGGATTCAGGTTATATGCAAGGAAAAAATCTAGTTATTTATTTTTAGTCTGTATGTGAATAAGAGTTTGTAAGACATTTTAGGTTACATAGCCTGTACATGCTGACTCATAAGTATGGAGCTGTAGGTGGAAAGGAAACACCACAGGATGTCTTACATGTAACAGCCTGTCTTTAGTGTGATGTCAAACTTGTAAAGAGAGAGATCACATTTTCCCCTATACACTGTGATTCATTAATCATGCACCATCAGAAACTCAGCTGGTGGTATCTTTTGTGGGGATGGCTCAGTATGCTGGTGTGGGCATGGGTGTGGCAGTGGGAGTAGGAAGTGAATAATGATGCAAGATGGACTTTGATAACACCAACTGAACCATCCCTGTGACACACACAATATCACATGGTAGGTTGGAAGAAGAGCATTATATATGGATCACCTTGTATCTCCATACTTTTGAATCATCCCTTATAATGAATTTAGCTGTTGAATAATGATCTTTTTTATACGATTTGTTAACCTCTTCACTGCAATGATATGTCATGTAATTCACTCCAGTTGCTGTCACATGATATTTTTTCATGTAATATTGGCGGTTTGTTAGCTCCCAGTCCTTAGAAAATATCATCTGTATCATGGCTAACCTCAGTATGGGGATCCTGTGAAAGAAGGATGTCATTCTTTGATTTTATCTGAATTGGAGAGATTAGGTATATTCAGTAACCCCATCTGTACTATACTCCGTTCACATTTACTAGGCATAACGTTGCCATCTTTCCATCTTGAATGTTGAGCTGTAACAAAGATCAACAGTAAAATATGGTGGTAGTCACAATGGAACTGTATGAAAAGTTTGTTGAGCCAGTGTATTGCTTTGTTCTGCCACTGAGTTATGGGAAATAATCTAGGAAATGACAGAAATATCTGCCTAGTTAAATTATTGAATTTAATAATTAACCGTTGGAGGCTGGGAATGTCTGAACTTATTTCTTGTTGTCTCCTGTTGATGTTATTCAGCTTAGTGTAGAAGTAGGAATTGAACCTCCATGTTCATTGGAGACTTGGACCTGGTGGACTGCAGGTTGAAGTTGCCCTCCTCATACATTTCACCATCCTCCTTTTGGGGGATAGGGAAGTAATTGAAGGATGTTCATGTAACCAGGCAGCAGTTGAGGGATGTTTGTATAACCGGGCAGCTCCATCACCCAGTTATATCGTTGCTGCCACGTGAAGGCACCCGTCTCCATCACCCACCTTAGAGTAAAGTTCACACACAGGAGGGGTTAGATACCTGCATAGCCTCAAAAAACTCCTTCAGTATGCGAGGCTTCCAGTTAGTTAAATAAAATTAATGTTATAGCAGCGAGAGTGAACTAAAATGGACGTGATCTGGTTATGAAGAATTGGAAGTAAAGTTTTGTCCTCAGGCTGAAAAGGTTATATTCATGTTAATGTTAGGCTTTTTTTTTTTTTTTATAAGTTGTTGTATGTTATTTTTAGGGTCATATTCTAAGTGGCATGGGAAATATCTTAACATCTCTTCTTTAGCAGTTTATTCTATACATTGCCCCTTAATATCATGTTTATTGTTGATGCAAATTACCTTGATAATAAAATGATATACAAAAAGAATATTAAGGTATAATATGCAAAAATAAATCACTAAGGAAGAGGTGTGAGAAATCCACCTACACCTCCTGGTATATGGCAGTTAGTTTGGTTGGCAACGGTGCTTTCTTGCTCGTAATTTCTCTTACACTGAGTTGCAGTTGCAAAATCAGAGGAAACAGATGAATTTTAAGCGAATATATTAAATCGCAAAATGCAGATGTTTGCTGTGCTCATCTTCAGTAGAAAACAACATAGACTTGGTTTAATGGTACCGTTTTTCCAGAGCTTAGAATATGAAGGTGGTTGAGCTTACTAATATTTCCAGTGTTTTGCCTTTGTAATTATTGGCATTTGATTTTCTCTAGTTTTTTACACATTTTGTGCCACATGCAAGTGTTGCTGATAATGGAAGAATTATGCCTATGTTTGGAAAAGTTGTTCATTATTGTTGCCACCCCTTGCTTATCTGAACATGAACCCAGTGGACTTCAGACTGAAAATGCCCTTCTGCAGTCCTTTGTCTTTTGATGGGATAGGGAGTTGAGGGACTCTTGTTAAATCAGTGCTACCATGTGAATGCGTCCCTCTCCAGTACTTAGAATGGATAACATAGAAAGAAAGAACGGAGGTATTATTCTTCCATTAGAACAGTTCACTTCACTGTCCTTACTGTGATGCAAGTACATGTCATTGATAATTACTGTATGGTATAGATTTGCACATTCACCACTTCACCTCCACTGCCACAGACTCAACCACAGGAGCATCTTCAGGTATAACTTTTCCCGGCCAGGTTGCCATTGACTTTCACCTGTAAATATCAGTCTATCTCTGGTGGTAGGTATGCCAGAGGAATGAGTACAGTTGCTGTGTTGTACAGGTACCAGTGTGTACAAAATACAGAGTCGTCCATACATAGCACTCCACTAGAAACTCATATGGCAGGATCGTATGTCTTTGTAAGGATAGCTAAGAAGCCATGTGGGCATGGGTTTGGCAGGTGAGAGTAGAATTATAAAAAGATGCAGGATAGACACCAGCAGAACTGACTGAGCCTTCAGTGCAACAAAAAAAAATAAAGGAATGCCCGGCATAGTGGAGAGGAGTGTTATACAGTACAGTATATGGACATCCCTGTATTACCTCTTACTAAGGAACATTTTCTCATTTTATTCTTGTAATGGTTCTGTACAGGTTGGGAGAGTCATTATTAACTGAGGGTTTTAGATATAGCCTTTATTAACCCTTGCACTCTGAAATGGCTCTCCAGAACACAAAAGATCATCATCTGTCAGATGTAGGAATAATATAAGAATGTTGTCTCTGTACTGAATGAATTAGTCACTTCTGAATGTAGATTAAGCCTGAGATTGTTATGTGACTGGAGACTTTGTGACATATCTTCCTGAGTGATTTATTCTGCACATTACATTTCAGCATCTTCTTGTGTGTTGATGCAAAATGTGTTGATATTAGAATAATATAAAGAACATAGAAGGGAATGTTAAGGTGTAATATGCAAAATAGATCACTAGGGGAAGAGATGCTTTGAAGTGTTCTTTGCCATATATACTCTGAATTTAGGTACTGAAGATGGGCAGAGAAACAAACTACAATACATACCCGGTACTCTTTTTACACTAATTTGGCCTAAAATTGTCATCTCCATCATGAATGCTGAGTTGTAAGAAAAAGTAGCACTAGAATATGGTGCTTATCACAAAGAGATGCCGTGGAAAGGATGTAGTGTCGTAGTATTCTCTTTTTCTGCCATTGAGTCATGTGAAATAAGCTGCAGGGCAAAAATATGGCCAAGTTAGGGTAAAAGGAGTATAGTAATAAGCCCAGGGTTAACAGCAGCATATTATACTCTATTCACTTTGACTTGGCCTGCATTTGCAATCTCTCCTTATTAAATATTGAGCTGTAATAAGATAGCAACACTAGAATATAGTGCTTTTCACGAAATGCTGTGGAAAAATTATAGATCCGTAGTATTGTATTATTCTGCCATAGACGTGTATTGAGAGCAACACTAGAATATAGCTCTCGTCATGAAGAAGCACTGTGGAAAGAACGTAGAGCCGTAGTATTGTATTCTGCCATTGAGTTGCCCATGTAAAGTAAGCCACATCAGGACAAAAATATCTGCCAGGTTAAAGTGTGTGGAGTATATAATAATAATAATAATTACAGTATGTGGTATTTTAGAAATTTTGTTATGGAGAAAAAAAAGATACTGTACTAGAAAAAAAATGCTGGTACCATATTTTTTATTCTTGCCTTTTCTTGATTTTATTCAGCATAGGATAGACTTTTCAAACTGGAGGGGTTAGATATAGCATTAATAAACCCCTTAGAACACAAAGTCTTTCCTCAGTTGAATAAAATAGGTTGGTAACAGCAAGAATAAGCTAGAAAGATGTCAGCTAGAAATGTTTAGCAAGATAGCACCATATTCCTTGTAAATATAATGTTTGTACTGAGTGAAGTATGTAAAAAAAAAAAAAGTGAAAAAAGTGGGTCAAAGAAAAAAGGATACAGGAAAAAAAAAAAGACTGAAAGGCAAAGCATGCTGGATTACAGGAGACCCAGTGATCACATAAAAAAGATGGGTTCACTGAATGTAAAAAATGGTTCACCGGACTTCATGAACCATTAAAAAAATACATATATATATTGTGAACCCCACAAAAAAAATTATTAAAAAAGAGAATATATAGACAGACTTGCAGATGCTGAGGTTCATGGTGGATGTTGAGTTTGTAACAGTTGCTAGAGGAGAGAATGAGGAATGAAACTTACTAGGAGTGTGAATGTGAGCAAGATGGAGGGAAGGAAGGGAGACTGAAGATGAGATGGAAGGACTGGGTGAAGAGGTATATGAGAGAAGGGGTGTGAGTTGGAGAAAGGACAGGTAGATGGCAGAAGACAGGGCGTCATGTCTCCCCCCTCCCTTGCCCCTTTCAGAAATACTTAGGTTTCTGGTGTTTAATAGACTTCTAGGTGTTGACGTAAGGTGGATGGTGAATATATAGATAAATATAGATAGATATATGTATGTGGTATATATGTAATAGGCCAGTAGATGATTACCATTGTCCCTGAGATGTAATCTAGTCATTTTGTTTTCATCTGATGGAATTGGACCACTACCACAAATTGATAGGCCCTGTCTATGATGCTATAGCCAGAGGGAAGTTGCCACTGTAACCACTGGGGATTGCACAGGGCACTCATTCCTAAGTGTGTATAGGAGACTCATTCCTGAGTGTGTATAGGAGACTCATTCCTGAGTGTGTATAGGAGCCATGTTTCTTCCTGCATGATTTCTTGTGACTATGGCATAAACCTTTTCCTCAACAGTCTGTTCCCTTGGGTAGGCTGGACTCCCTAGCCTTGGAAGGCAGCTGCATGGCTCAAGAGAAGAACACCGTATTCAAACCCGAGGCGCTGGGTAAGGGACATACAGTAGGCCTACAGTCATTAAAAAACTTCCCCCATACTGTTTGCTGGCGGCAGACAGTGGATCTACATGGCACCGTGTATTAATATAGTATTTGTATGTAACGGGAAAGGGAAACCGAGGATGGGGTGGAAATATATAAATGAGTGATTTGAGTTGGAGGGAGGGCAGTCTGATGGTGGCGGATAGGTTAACGGAAGTGATTGTTCATGGCCGCCGAGGACTATGCATCTTATAAGACAGTTGAATGCAGATGACTTGGTACAGAGAACTAAGAGGGTGGAGATACAGCAAGTGGAGGGAGGGTATCAGTCCAAAGGATTAATAGTTACTTAAGAGTAGAAATTATGGCTTAGTGGGTGGACAGGCTTGTTAACGACTTTGGAACCATGTGTGAGGTGCTTCCCTTTGACGGAGGAAACAACGTAGCGGGGAAAAGAAGAAAAAAAAAATGTTTCAGGTTTAGATACTCATGCTCTACGCTACTGGTTTGATGGACTTGTTTCCGGATGCAAAAACAAAAATAATTTGCGTGGAATGAAGGCCACTTTAAAAAGAATCCAGTATTCATAATTAATGACGGTAATGAGTAAGATGTAATAAAAACATATGTCATCAAAATCATAATACGCACCAAATTCTTCATCTGTCAAAATGGCGGCCTAAAATTTCCCTTGAAAATACTCGCCTCAAGAATGAAAGCACCCGTAGCTGGCCCATACAGGGACTTTATGAACTTCTAAGGCGTTCATGGCTGATATATTATGAGAGGGTATCAAAAACTAATCTCAAATTGTGGGACAGATATACAGTAAAAATAAATATACGACTTTGTGAGAAGGGATACCGGCGTGAGCGTCAGGCGGTTGGTGCAGGTACATCACAGAAATTCCTTCAAAATCATCGTAATTACGGAGGCTGGAGATACGCCTACTGGATTATGAGGTAAGGAAATCATGATGATACTTGCGATAGGACGGAAATAGAGAAGTAAACGCGAGAATACATGAAACGAGGTGAAGTTGGTTTATGGCATTTCCCGCATGATGTTGCTGAAAATTGCTGTAGAAAAACGCTCGCATTTCTTTAATCTTTCGCAGGATACTCGCTCACCCATTGGTCGACTAGGTCAGTATTTTGTGGTGGTTCTTGTGGTAGTACGAGAGTAGGGAAGTACAGCTGATAATGTATGAAATTGTGTGATAAATGCATGGTCCAACATGATTCTCCCTGTATATGTTTTATGAACGTTGGGGCTTTATACTTACCCACTGGTGTATACTTTTTAAGTATATTGTGCGGATTGTGGTAGAAGTATTAATATAGGGAAGTATGTGCAGTAAATGCTTTAAGTAAATGTTGATTACCACCCACATTAATGATCAGTGTACTTTTATGCATATCACGATTTTTTTTTTCTCTAAGACCATTTGGTATATTTTTTAATTGATTTTTTATTTGTTTTTTACCAAGTTTTGTTTATGGATATGTACCGTACTGAATTACACTAACCAGATCCAGTTAGCCATGACTTAACTATCTAAACCAGGTATTGTATGTACGTTATAGTACAGTATTTACTTTTACCAAGATTGCCACTGTCACCAAAGGATGCCAGGGTTGAGACTGAAGATTGCAGCTTTTACATGTAGATTGGGTTTTGCCGGTGTTTATGCGGCCCCAAGCGTACCCGAGTGTGAATCCAGTGGACTGCAGGCAGAAACTTTCTTTCTCCTGCTACTCACCAACTTCTTCAAGAGATAGGAAGGCAGTTAAGGGATGTTACAACAACCAGGCAGCTCCAACACCTGTTACGTCAATGCCACCACATGAAGGCATCTTGTGCCATATATAGCACTGTGCAGCATAACTAAATAATTGCAGTAAAAGGTCGTTAAGTCAGACAACAGGTAGTGAGGCCAGTCAAGTAAAGGAAGGTTCCAGGACTGTACAAGAAGGTGTGACTGACTTTGCCCTAAAGTGGAACAAATCCAACTTTATGAAAGGCTTCAGACTCCTGTGGCCTCGTACAGGATAAATCGTAATACATTCCAGTGTAAAACAGGTTAACAATGTGCAGTAAATAAATAACTGAGATCACTTACCATAATGATAACTGCCGGTCCTGTACAATATTGCCCTCATCATAGCGTAGGGATCTGAGGCTAGGTGTGTGCCGCCAGCAGACTCATATTTAGTGCCATTTCCAGCTGTGAAATAGTGGCACTTTTGATTATGTAGTCCAACTTCCACATGAAGGCATTCCTCTCTAGTACCACAGCTACCATAACTATACCGCATTCAGATAATTATCATTCACAGTTGGGCATGTTTAGCTCAGAGGCTGGGATATCTTGATGTTTCAGTGTAACTGAACATAAAGAATTTGAACAAATGTTATCATTTGCTAGAGATCAAGCAACAGGAAGAGCCATCATTAGGTGACCATGGCTGATCCTTGGATGCTTGTACATCACTTCATTTATGAATGAAATGATGTACAGATATGAAAGTATAGTACAAGTACTTTTAACAGAGAGAGTGACTTAAAAGTTGTTGTTAGTTCTAGTTTTATTTTATGCCTGATAGTGTGGTGGGCTACAGTGCTTGTACCAGGTGTGCCCCATAGGGTTGTACATCCAAGGGAAGGTTAGGGTTTGTCGATCACATAAAGCTATACAGCCTACTTGGGTAGTGGCTGGCTACCTTTGACCTAGATGACCAGACTGAGTCCCAGGACCCTGTGCTTAGTTTGGGGCAGTATAGACTGGAGAATAGATAGACAAGTAAACAATAGATTGATGGATAAATAGGTTGATAGATAAGTAGACAGATAGAGTGATAGATAGATGGATCAAAAAAAGCATTGGGTGATATTTCTGTTTGTGTGTCCTACCTCAGGCAAAATGTTAGGCAGGAATTAGGTTCAGGATGGTTATAATCATGAGTGTCAGCCAGTCAGATGAAGTAAACAGTATTTTAGTGGATCTGACAATTTCAAAATATTATCCAACATATCCATCCACCTCATCCTTAGGCTGCATCCACACCAAATGCATGCTGGTGTTGGCAGTAGTTTTGCATCACCATAGCCTATGCAAATGACTCCAGTGGGTGCAGGCAGGTGTGGCTGAGAACTTCACAGGGTTACATTGATGTAAAACTCCCATCTGTGTTGGCAAGTGTTTGGTGTGGATGCAGCTTAGGTCCCCCTCTCCATCTCCACCCCACTCACATAAAATCTTTGTCAGTCTATCTTTCCAGTCACTCCACATCACCAGACAGTCTCAGGTACTCCTAACACTTTCCAGCTCATCTACTTGGTAATTTGCAGGTGATTGTGATTGTGAGGTGATGTGAGAATTCTGAAGGCTTAATTAAGTGTGCCATTTGATTGGCCATGTTGTTGATAGTTCTCACACTTTTCTGCATTTTCTTCCATTGTTTGTGGATTCTGTCTTACTCCATCATTTTTAGATGGGAATGGGGAGGGTTTTGATGATAATTAATTCCCCCACTTCTTTTTCTTTATTTGTGGATCATTTGTCCTCATATTTTTTAGGTGGTAATAGTTGTTGTGATGATGATGGGATATACAGTGTCTGCATTTTGTTTCCAGGGCTGTATGAGTCAGTCGGCAGTATTCAGCACACAAATGACACCCTTATGGACATCTTCACAGTATGCAGCAACAATATTTACAACATCAGCAGCAGCAGGAAGATAGTGAGGAAGTGGAAGGAGAAAACGAAAACAGTTATAAGAAAGAAAAGCTGGAAGAAGAAAAGGAGGAGGAGGAGGAAGGAAAGATGCAGAACAAGAAGCACAACCACAACAAGAATAACAGCAGCAGCAGCAGCAGCAGAACAAAAACAAGATCAACAAGACCAGCAGGTAAATGCACAAGTATTTTATTATCACTTAATAGAATCATTTATATCACATGTAATACATTCATGGTCATAGTAGCTACTAAAACTTGAGTGCACAAAGGTGTAGGAAAGAAGTTAATATATGAATGGTACTGATGAGGAGGGAGGGGATGGAGGATGTAAGGGGGCAAGGAGTGAGGGGGGGAAAGAGGAGGGAGGGGGGAAAGAGGAGGGAGGGGGAATGGAGGGGGTAGGAGGAGGGAAGGGGGAATGGAGGAGGGAGGGGGGATGGAGGGGGTAATGGAGGGGGTGAGAGGAAGCATGCTTTTCAGGGAGGAGGAAGAGGTGTAGGGAAGAAGGATAACAAGAGGTGGTAAGACAAGGAGAGGAAATAGGAATAGGAAGAAGGGAGAGAGGAGAGGTGGAAGAATGGGAGTGAAGGGAGGGAGGTGGTGGGAACAGGCAAGGTGGTGAAAGGAGAGGGAACTAGTTGGGGGAGGGAGGGAGGGGGAGGGAACAAGTGGATGGAAAGAATGTGGGGTGGGGGGGAGATGGGGGGGGGGGGGAGATGGAGCTGCCGGCTTTTGCTTAGTCTGGCATGAACCATGACTGGGGAAGGCTGTAAGATTTTGGTAAGATATTTCCCCTTTTTCTTCCCATTAATCTGTTTTATGATGTGATAGTCATCTTAGTCTGCATTTTAAACATTCCTGAGTATTTGTAATGCTTACTCAGGTATTGAAATCTTAACTGAAGATAGGATAATGTGTGGAGTTTGGAGTAGGAATGTATGTATGGACTTTGGGTTGGGGTGTGTGTGTGTGGACTTTGGGGTGGGGTGTGTGTGTGTGGACTTTGGGGTGGGG
>JAGKTI010006088.1:0-11943 GCA_018397915.1 Birgus latro | reverse complement strand
TTGCAGGTGAGTCTCTTGAGTGTGTGGAGGAGTTTTGTTATCTGGGAGACATGTTATGTGCCGGAGGTGGGGCTGGAGTTAGCTCGGTTGCTAGAGTGAGAAGTGGTTGGAAGAAGTTCAGGGAGCTGTTGCCTCTCCTGACATTGAGAGGACTCTCCTTACGTGCTAAGGGGTCTTTGTATGCAGCATGTGTTAGGAGTGTGATGCTGTATGGTAGTGAGACCTGGGCAGTAAAGGAAGAGGATATTCGCAGGTTTAAACGTACAGAAATGACAATGATTAGGTGGATGTGCAGTGCGTCCCTGCGTGCAAGGCCTGGGGGGGCTGGGTTTACGATAGAAGAGTTGAGAGGTAGGATGGGACTGGAGTGTATTGGTGTTGTGATGAGGAGAGGTAGGCTGAGGTGGTTTGGACATGTGGAGAGGATGGGGGATGATAATTGGGTGCAGAGGGTGAGAAGTGTTAATATTGGGGGAGGGGTAGACCGAGAAAGACATGGGACGAGGTCATTAAATGTGACTTAAGGGTTAAGGGACTGAATAGGGAGGCTGCCAGAGATCGAGCAGCGTGGAGAGCCGCCATTAGGTGACCAAGGCCGACACATGCAAGCATGTTGGAGCCTTCAAAAACGAAAACGAAAACTAGATAGATCACTTACTGTTTGCATTAGCTTGTCACTAGATAGATCACTTGGTACTGTTTGCATTAGCTTAACTTGAATAGGGGAGCAGCATTATACTGTATAGGAGTAGGTGCATTGGTTGCTTTGCAGACTTTGGTGTGAATATTTTTCAGTGAGAAACTTGTATACTGGAGCCCATAACTCAGTTGTGGGTTCCTGCTTATTTGCAAGTAAGTCTAGGGGACCTCAGGCTGAAAAAAAAAACTTCTGCAGTGCACTATCTGTCTTTTGAGGGATAGGACAGAATATTAACTGATAGACTCCTTGATGAGTGGGTTAGATATGGCCTTCAGTTATGTTCTTCAGCGTAAGATTTGATGTGATGAGGTAGCACTGTCATTTTAGTTACGGCATTAATGAGTTCTAAAGCATATACTGTACTTCAGAGCAGTTGGAGGGAAGGGGCAGCTTGATGGCAGAGGAGGCCACCTCTACTGGTGGTAGACATCCACCACCACCACCACCGCCACCTTTGATATGGGGGAGCAACTCTGGTGGATCCCAAAATGGTGAGTATCTGTAAAAATGTTATACTTGATCACTTTTGTGCCAGTCTTTTGAAACAACCATTGATGAGCCTAGTGAAGTGTACTGAACATGAACTTGTACTTTTTTTTTTTAACTAGCTTTTGCTAATTGCCAGTTGGTTGCAAAGTTGCCCTAATAGTTGCTGACAAGTTTAGAATGCACTAAAGCCTATAGTTGAATAGTTTAGGAAGTTAAATTTGTAGATTTCATTAACCTACCTTTGTACTTTCTTCCTTGACCTACTCACCTGCCTGTCTTTCTGCTTATTACTTTTTTATGCAAGGAAGAAGGAACCAGAGTATTGCTGAAATGTAAGTCACTGTTGGTAAATGAAAATATTTGTACCTTCAGTTGGTGTAGTAGTCAAATAGCAAGCTTAACAAACATCATTTTCACCGCTTCTGCTATGTTACTTATTAATAAGCTGTTAGTTTTGGAGCTGTAAAAGTAGGATTTAGCCTTTATTTACCTTCACTACAAAAGTATCCTCTAAGCTGGATAAAATTATTGGGTGTTGGCAGTAATGACTTACCATAAGACAAAGTGACAGGAAGCTGTCTAACAAGTGCTCCTTAGCAGCTTATTCTAGGGGTTAAACCAGAATCAGCTTAAGCCGACAGCATTTAAAAGGAAGCTCAGTAACACCTCTTACTTAGGCATTATTCTAGGGACAGCAGTGATGACACTAAAGCCTCATCTTTTATGCAGATTTATGCATTTCCTAGTTCCATTGGTACTTTTAACTTCTTCACACAAATAATCTGATTTTATTCTTCCTATTTCCAAATTATATTCATCATATACATTTTTGAACTTGGAAGGTATAACCTTCATTAACACCTAACACTTTTTCCTTAGCAATTTATAATTCTTATTATACCTTACAGTCCTATCGTTATATAAATCCATTGTACATCAGAGCCATGGGTCCTCCCTAAGTTTGAAATTGCCAAGTTGTAACAAAATAAAAAATAAATCACTAAGGAAGAGGTACTAGGGGAGCTTCCTAAATGAGCCCATCAGAGCCATAGGTCCTCCCTAAGTTATAAAATTACTTGGCGGTAGCAAGAATAAAACCGAAAATCAATAACTAAGGAAGAGATGCTCTAGGTGAGTTTTGGAATTAGAAGTACAGTATACATGTTTGAACTCATCCCTAGGCCAATTTGAAATTTGAACCAGATGGATTGCAGGCTTAAGTTGACCCTTTCCTGCAGTCCACCTTCCTTCTTTCAGTGGATAGGGAGCTAAAGGAATGTTTCTGTAATTAATGAGGCAGTTAATAAAAAAAAAAAAATCCTGCCCATGACTGTTTCCTTTTTCCAGTGATGACCTTTTAAATGCAGTGAATGAATCTTGACTTAGTTCAGTTTTTGTTTGGAATTTTGTTTTTACTATGTTCTAACTCTTTTTCTTGTAATTCCAACTTTTAAGTACTGTTTCTAGGAGTACTTTTTCTTTTAACAGTGTTAGTAAAACATCTCAAACTATAGAGCAGTAGATACAGATAAAGCACACAAGGAATAAGGTGGATTATCTTTTGGTGTATTAGCAGTGTGTACAGTTGTGCCTTAAAGTCCTGACAAACCTTATCCTTGAGTATGAGACTGCTTTTAATTTAAGCATCATTCTTCATTGTCGTTGTTTTGTGAGTTAGGTATTCCCATTGGCTGATATTTAGTGTTTGTTAGGCGGGTGTATTTGCCTGTGTATTTAATGTAGGTACCTGGTGGTCTAGTGGGTTAAGGTGGTTCAGCTAGATGTGCTTTAGAATATTAGTTCCTTTTTAGGTATGGAATTTAAACTTCTGGTGTTATGTTTAGATGCTCCAGTTGGCAGGGGTTTAAAAGTGTGTGTGTGTGTGTGTGTGTTTATTTAGATTAGGTTATTGTCTTTAGGTGCCCTGTGGTTTATTGGGTCGAGATGGCTGGTGACAGGGTTTGAGTGTGTGGTGGCCCAGTAGGAATGGTGTCAGGTGGTCCCGTGGGTTTGGGTGCCTGGTGGTCCTGTGGGTGTGGGTGCCTGGTGGTCCTGTGGGTTTGGGTGCCTGGTGGTCCTGTGGGTTTGGGTGCCTGGTGTCTCAGCAACCACAGCTTAGTCTTTGTGTTGGGAGTAGTTCAGTTCCATCAGATGAAAACAAACTAATGTCTGTCTGTGTATTTGCAGGAGGTAAGTTGACTTCTGACAAGATGATTGAAGACAGCAAGGTCAACCCAGCTGTGTAAAGAAAAAAGCCTTAGGCACCACCAAGAAGATTGGTAATGTGTAAAACTGCATTTCATGATTTGCTTTAACTTGGCCTAAGATTACCACGCTAGTTGCAAAGAAGTGCATCAGTGAGGGTTTAACTTTGGTGTAAAATTACCATGCTGATCATGAAGTACCATGGAAAGGGTTGAACCTTGGTGATAGAAGTGCTATGGAAAGGATGTAGATCCATTTCTGTTTTTCTTACCTCTGCTGAACTAAGTGAAATAAGCTGTTAAGGGATAAATCATGGCCAAGTTAATGTGAAAGAATTGTGTATACAGAAAGTCCTCGTTTGTGCTAGTCACAAATAAGTGCTGTGGAAAGTTAATTTAAGAACTGTAGTTGTTTAGGAAGTGCATGTTAACTTTTTTTAATGCAAGAAGTTTACTCATTTTGTCCCCAGGCACGTTTATATACTAGTCGTGGAGAAGTGCTGAACTATTTTGTTTCCAGGCTGAGCATGAATATGGTGGTATGGAGACTTAATTTGTCCCTCACCTCTAGTCCACCATTATCATTTGGGAGGATAGGGAGGTATATGACTAGTAACCAAGGAGACTTAAGGCAACCATCTCCAGTGCTTATAAAGTGGATTAATATGATTATTAACCAAGAACACTTCTGTAGTGTGCCATCTTTTGAGGAGGCTAGGGTGGGAATTGAGGGACATATTGTTCAGTGGGATTGTGAATTGAAGGACTAGTTGTTGATCAATCCCAGTCTGTCTGGCCAAGCAGACCCATCAGCCACAGGCAAGTGGCAGCCCCTTGCAGGGCCACCCCATGCAGCGAACTGATGTTGCCTTGTGACAGTACCTTGCAACAGCGAGGTGTGGAGGAAAGTGTGGAGGGTCAGTTCCTGGATGGATGCTGCATTTGGATCTCTCCACCAATATGAGCACCAGAATAGGCTCATCACTTCATTACCTGGTTATATGGTTACCACCCAGCATTGTAAATGGTTTCTTTGGTTGCAGGAAAACATTAGGCCTGGCACCTGTGTGGAACCCACTGTAAGTGGAAAGAAGAGAAATAAAAAGTGACAGGAAGGAAAGGGAGAAGCAGGGAGGGAGGACAGAAACAATGATAAGGGTTCAATAAGTACCGGTAGGCAGTACTACAGTGCAACCTCGAAAATTCGAAAACCTCGAAAATTCGAATACCATAATTTATGAAATCTATGATTTATATTTCCCAAAATTAGCTCGTAAATGACCACAGCTTCTAGCATGTAAAATTGACAGCTACACATTTGTGGTACTGATGACCTTACTATAAAGGGTCTGGTCACCCATAGTTTCCTTTCCTCCTTTTGGTTAAGGTCTCAGTTCTTTGATTCAGTTTTATCATATTCAGATTTCACCATAATTGTTGCTTCAAAAAGGTATCCTAGCTTTACTGATTAGTGCAGTGTTGTGAAATAAACTATGCAACATAACCATGCAGCCAGAAGTACGTAGTGTGTGTGTGTGTGTGCATGTATTGTGAACCGATTATTGTGATGGAGACAACCATGTAACACATTAAGTGAAGATCATCATTTCTGTACTGACAAACAGTTACGTAACTTTGCATGTGTTCTCAAAGACAGTGGTGGTGGTAAACATGACTATATGACATGACAGTGCAGTGTGATAAGATTTTTAAGTTTTGTCAAGTGAAATTACACTAAATATCCTTTAACTACACAACGCTGCGGAACACTTGTCAGACATCAACTAATTTTACATATGTTTTAATGTAAGCATGGTTGTTGATAGGCACCAGTCTCCTAATATATTACCCTAAGATGATTTCTATCACCGTTAAACCATGGCATAGTCTATATTTGAGTAAAGTACCAAGTAACTCCACAGTAAATATAAACCTCTGGCATCTTTCCACTTGTTTCACACAAGGTGTACATGAAACATTTTATCGCCATTTGAGATTCCAATTTTTCTGCAAGATTATAATAATGTAGATTTGTATAAGTTTATGTTATCATAAAATACATCAACAAAATAAATCATTGTATGAGTGAGCATTGCACAGTATGTGAAGAAAATTGTAGCATCACACCACATTGGTCAGGCATTATTATAAGCAATTCGCTGATCACCTGCTAGGCAGTGCAAGATGATGGTGAAAGACGTAAATATTCACGTACAGTACTGTAGTTTTACATAAATGAATGCAAGATTGTTGTCTCCTACAACTTGCTATCTATCTATTGCCAGACGCCTCAATCCCGAACGGGGTGGCCACAAACAAATCGCCTCCATGTCACTCTGTCCCCTGCCATATCACTACCACGCTCCCAACTCACACCCCCCTCTCTCATATACCTCTCCACTCCATCCCTCCATCTCATCCTCGGCCTCCCCCTCCCTCTCGCCCCCTCCACCTCACTCACATACACTCTCCTCGTCAATCTTTCACTCTCCATCCTCTCCACATGCCCAAACCACCTTAACGTGTTTCTCCTAACGCTTCCCGTCACGTCCTCAACCACACCGCAACGCTCCTTCACTTCCTCATTTGTTAGTCTGTCTCTCCATGTGACTCCACATGCTCCTCTCAAATAACTCATTTCCACTGCTCTCACTCTTGACTTCTTCCAACAGGGTCCAAGCTTCACTTCCATATGTCAGAGTTGGTATCACAATAATGTCATGTAACAACTTTTTCACTTCCATGCTCACCTCCCTGTTTCTTATCACTGCTTTCAACGAACCAGCAACCTTCCTTCCCTGCTGTACCCTTTCGAGCACTTCACCCTCCAGACTACCATCCTTACTCATCACACTGCCCAAGTACTTAAATTCACTCACATTCTCCATGTCCTTCCCATCCAGTCTCACTGTACACTCACTGGCATCACTTCTCTCGAAGACCATCACTTTACTCTTCCCCACATTCACCTTTAGATTCCGTTTCTTACACACTCTCCCAAACTCATCTACCAAGCCTTGCAGCTCCCCTTCGTCTTCACTCAACAACACAGTATCATCTGCAAAAAACAGTACAGGGAGTTTCCACACACTGCCCTCTCTCACTAGGGCCACTCCAACATCCACTGCCCAACCTTGTATCTCTTTTATAACCCCATCCATATACAGATTGAACAACCATGGAGACATGACACATCCTTGTTTCAATCCAACCTTCAAATGGAAAGATTCACTCAACTTGCCGATTGATGTTAACTATGAATACAGCTGTAAAGTGTTTCAGAACAAGGGGATATACATAAGATGAGAAAAGAAATGTGCATAAGAAATTCATGGTTTGTAACAAGTATTGTACTGATACTAATTGCCATAAGTTAACAGATAGGATGCCTGAAGCCAGCTAGTTAGCCCAGACTACAATGCCTGTGTCAAAAGTATGTCTGAACTATGAGAATTAAGACAGGGATAGCCACAGAAATGCCTTATATGTAGTTCAAATTTTTCAAAATTTCAAGTAGTTTGGACACAAGCACTTTGAATTTTAGAGGTTGCACTGTATATCAAGTGAGATGATGATCTCAATCATCTTCCACCTGAGGGACTAGTAACCAAGGAGACCCATGAAAGCAAGTCTTCTGTACCTGTAAAGTTGATTGCTATAACACATTGATATGACTGGTAACCATAACCAAGGGGACTGTGCCACCTCATGAAGGCAACCTTCTCCATTGCTTATTAAATTTAATAGTTATAGCATGTTTTCAAACCTGACAGATCCCTAATTCCCTTTTGTCTCAGTTGATGGCCGTGTGTGGTCAGATTGGAGGTTGGATATGACTAGTAACCATAGGTGATGGTATGTAGGGCTGGTGGCAGTACTGTCAAAGCAGAGAGAGTGTGGCCATGTGTGGTTTGCCACAAGGGTGTGGGAACTAACTGCATCTTGTTCAGTGTTTGATAAGTGGATGTGTAAGATGTAGTGGTATTAGAGGTAGACTGTGGGAAATGGTGATTTGGTGTGTGTAGTGTGTGGAGAGCATATGGGGATTCAGGCATGAAAGGATATGTTGCTGGTGAGTTTCTTGTGCGAGTGAAGAATTGTTTTAAATTTTGGGAACGTTATGTGCTGGAGGTGGGGCAGCTCAGTGGCTAGGGTAAGGAGTAGTTGGAGGAAGTTCAGGGAGCTGTTGCCTCTCCAGACATTGAGAGGGTTTTCCCTTAGTGCTAAGAGATCTTTTTGTATGTGGCATATTAGGAGTATAAAACTGTATGCTGGTGACACCTGGGTAGTGTAGAAAGAGGGTGTTGGTAGGCTCAGACATACAAAAATGACAGTGATTAGATTTGTACATAGTGCATCCTTGAATGACAGCCTTGGGAGGGGTATTAAGATTGCAATTGAAGAGTTAAGAAGGTTGGGACTTGAATGTATTGGTGTAGTGATGAGGTGTAGAGAGAGATGGTTTGGGCATGTGGAGAGAATGGAGGGGGAGAGGTGTAATTGTTTAGGGTAAAGTTGTGAGAGGCAGACTAATAAAACCTGGGATGAAGCAATAGAGTGAGACCTGAGGGATAAGGGACTGGACAGGGAGATGGCCAGAGATCAAGTAGCATGGAGAGTTGCCATTAGGTGACCAAGGCTGACTCATGCAAGCATGTTGAAGCCTTTGTAAACGATAGGAAAGTAAACAGAGTAACCAATCAGTAGGGAGATGGCCAACAGTCCTAATGGACCCAGGTTCAAATCCCCGCTGGGGCAGGGAACAATTTAAGGATTTGAATTTCAGTAAATCAGGCATTACCAATCTATTAGAAGACCCGCCAACATGTAAAAATGCCCCTGCTAATACCAGTACACCAGTCCTGTATGAGACAGCCCTAGCATGTATTCAATATGGATGGTGGGTGCTAAGACGGTGGATGTTAGCACCGAGGTGGTGACATGTCGAGGTGAAGGTATGTAGGAGGACTGCTGGGCTTTGATAGCAGGCTATGAAGCCAATGGCCAGAGTGGGACAAAAAAAAAAAAAATCATACCTCATAACTAAGGATCATGAAACAATGCAACCCCTCTCCCCCTCCCTGTTTTTTTTTTGTCAGTTGAGAAGTGTTCTTATAAAGCTGAAGTCAGGGAACAAAATTTTCCATTACCAGTTGTATGGAGGAAACGGTTTAGGCCATACCCGTGGCTAAACGAGGACATCTGTATATGCACTGTCTGTATTTGTGGATGTGGGAGCATCTCTTGGCCAGTCAGTCAGACCCTTTGATTTTTCCGAAGTTCTTCATGCATGTAGATTGTAGTATATTGTGGCCCTCATGATCCCACATCCATTACTTGTGTATTTATTTATGCTGACCATAATATATTTTCGTTATTGCAATAAATGATTGCTTTATATAAATGTTTTATTATTTCATGTTGTGGAGTAAACTATTTTTCATCTTTAAGACTTACATAATATGAAAAACAGCTTGATTTTGACAAGGCAGTTGTAGAATTTCCGATATTTTGGAGGTTGTAAAATTAATCGTGCTTTTTAAAATCTTATGCAAGTTGTTTAGCGAGTGAGTAATGTATTTTTGCAACTCTGTTATCAAAACACATAAGCCAAGAGCTGCAGGTAAAAAAAAAAAAAAAAAATCCATGCTTCTAGTGCAGACAAGAAAAGCGATTATAAACTTCACATTTGCTTAGTGGCACATAGTGATGCAGCATGCCAGTTTGTATTCCATCTAAATGCAAGTGTTGCATCTTTATCTCATTTCTATACCTACGTCAGTGGTCACTGCTCCTGTGAACCGTTTGCCTGCATCCCTCCACCACTACAGCGGGTGCAAAGCATCCATGTAGCTTGCCATTTCTGTCTGACACACTAATGCAAAAGTTAACCAATACTCCCATTCCTCCATATATGCAACATAACTCTGGAACTGCCATCCTCATTTCCCACTGCCTATGACCCTCCAGTTTTTTAAATGCTTGTGTGAGCAGGTCTCTCAAAATTAACATCTTGAATTTGGCTCGTAGCTTTTTGGTTTTTGGAGGGAAAAATCTTCCATGTTTGATCATTTGTTTGCTTCTTCCTTGCTTTAAAAAAATAAATTATTCTGGGAGCAGCATTGCCTAAAAATTAGCTGCTATAGAGTTATGTCATGTTAGACTGAATCAAAGACCATTTGCCTGGGTTTGAAGTGGCTGGGTAGGGCAGGAAGAGTGTACTGATATTATATATACTTTATTAGTTGCCTGCTTGCACCAGACCATGAGTGATAAATTTAAACTTCAGGCCATCTTGGTTAAGATGTGCGTCGCTTTTTATTAAACGATTAAGAAATTAATAATTGTAAACTAGGAGGCTGTTCATAAGGTTTTTTTTTTTTTTCCCCAAGGTTTTTTAAAGGAGTCTTAAAGGTGAGATGTTACTTGTTAGGTTCAGTTCAGTGTGATTTTGTTGGACATTTAACATGCATCACAACAAGTATATGTTAGTATCTTTGAACCCCTTCAGTACTGTGATGACTTTTCTCATTGTTGCTACATTCCACATGAGTTTTAGGTTTATTCTTGCTGCTGCCATACTATTGAGCTTAGGAAGGAATTCTTGCACCATCCCTGCCCTCCTCTCCTGACTTTTAGCTACCCTACATCCCTGCTATACCTAGACATGTGCTCCCAGATGTGCCATGCACTCCCATACCAGCCATATCCTGCCCTTCCCCTCCAGTATGAAGGTACCTCCTTGCTATGCCTAGCCATGCTCACCCGTGTGTCATATCCTGCCCAACCCCTCCAGTATGAGAAATCACTCCCTTGCCATACTCAGCCCTGCCCTCTGATACATGCTATTCTTGGCCTTCCCTACCCCTCTAGTATGTCTGCCCCTTAAGGTAAATGAAATCATGAGTCAGCAGGAAAGACATCCTTGTACTGAAGGGGTTAATTGGCCCTACTGAGTCCTTTGATATATGCCTTTTTAATTAATATTCTTGCATTGCTCAGTTAAGTGATATGAGTAGGGTGTGATTTTTGTGTACGAAAATATTTTGTAATGACCTTTAACATGCATTGCTAAACACACTGTGCACCCTGTGTTTGCAATGCATGTTAACAAAGCCCTTCTCATCCTTTGTTGATTGCCATGTCTATTTGTATAGCTCTGCTCGGCTTATAGCTGGGTAGAGCAATACAAGACATGACATACAAAGTGATGAGCAGGGCACGCTCTTGGAAGCATCTAGGGGGCCAGCGCCGAACCTATCTCGATAAATGGGCCTCGAAAATACGGACTGGCAACCCTCACACCTTGGGGTTGCCAGTCCGTATTTCTCTGGTCCATTTATCGAGATAGGTTATTTTTTGACTTCTTCCACCACTCTTGTAGTTCTAGTGGAAATAAAACCAATATATTATTACAATGTCTTTACTATATACCTTTTCCTTACATGTTTTTTTTAAATATATATATATTTTAATGTCGACTTTGAAAAAATATCAAAGAAAATAATACCAAGACATATATGAATAGTACGAAGGAGACATCACTTCGTACTATTCATATATGTCTTGGTATTATTCACTTTGATATTTTTTCACAGTCCACATTTGGTTCACATAGTATGGAGATATCACTTACTATACTATAGAGAAGCAGATTAATAAAAAAAAAAATACAATGACAATTTTTTGGACAATGACCATGCAAGAGCTGAGTATAAACATATGTTAAAAAGCAAAGAAATATACAATAAATGAAATATAAAAAATGACTAAACATTACATAAGGGGCAAAGCAAGGGAATGAAGAAGGCAGAAGGAGAGCACAACAAAGTAAGGCAAGTGTGAGACAAAGGGCAGGTCAAGAACAGCAGGACATAACAGTGTGGAATACAAAGGATAGGGCAAGAACAGCAGGACATAGTAGTGTGGAAGATGAAGGGCAAAGCAAGAACATCAATACAGCAGGGTTAGAACACCACAGCAAAGGAGGACAGGGCAAGGGTGGAGGGCAGGTCAGAGGTAAGAGATGAGAGGACACAGTAAGACAGGACATAGTAGGAAGTATAGGAACAAGAAGACAGGGTGTAGCAAGGATAGAGGGGAGGACATATGAGGGATGGTAGGGCACAAACAGCTTGACAGGGCAGCGGCTGACAGTGCAAGGGTGCAGGCAGGTAAGTGATGGCAGGACATGATAGGGATGGCAGGGGAGAGGAGACATGGCTGTCCACTGCAAGGGTGCAGGGGAGGGGAGGACAGTAAGAGATGGCTGGACAGGGGTGACAGGACAAGGATGGCAGGGGAGGCATGGCAGGGCATAGTAAGGGTGCAGAGGAAGGTATGGCTGTGTACTGCAAGCGTACAGGGCTGGTAAAAGATGGCAGGACAAGGATGATGGGACAGGTAAGAGATGGCAAGGGAGGTCATGGCCGAGTATTGAAAGGGTGCAAGAGAGGGGAGGACAGTACAGGTAAGTGATGGTAGGTCAGGAGTGACAGGACATGGATGGCAAGACAAGGATGACAGGACAGGACAGGGATGGCAAGACAA
>JAGKTI010006087.1:0-22298 GCA_018397915.1 Birgus latro | reverse complement strand
GGTAAACTCTTTCGCCTTTGTCTCTCAACTTATACCTTTCCTTCTTGCCGGAAGTTTGCACTCATTCAGCCAGTCCCAAAGAAGGGTGACAATTCCCAACCCTCTAACTATCGTCCAATTGCTTTAACCCGCCGAGCCCAACCGACGTACGATGCACGTCACTACTTTTTTCCGCGGACAGACCCATTGACATGCATCGTATGTCACTCAATTGCAAGGCCCATCATGTGCACAATTTTTCAACATTCGCTGGTGATTTTTGGTAGGCATATGTGAGACCTTCCTCTACCTGCTGTCAAGCGGGGATACTGCCTGGCCCCACCTGACCCCCCCTTCCCCATCCCCCCCCACACTGGGCAATTCACCTGTTAGCAGTAACTTGGCCAGTAAAGATATGTTGCCCCACGGTCTCTCTAATGACGAAATTCACGGTGAAAGTGATTCCGGAGGACAAAGAAACAAAGAAGCTAGAGGTAGAAACAAACAGAAGTGACGAGGTGGTAATGTCGTAAATGAAGGTGCCATATGCTGGGGTTTTGTGTGAGTGAACAATGCTTTCATCGCCTATATTATTGTGTGAAAACCAATTTGGACTTGTACTACACATAAATTCGTACCAAATAAATAAATACATACGTAATCTAAAGTGGCCTGAATTAGTTAACCCTTCCATAATTCGTTTTCTTTAGCCAGGTACCCTGAAAAAGAAGGAAAATGTTAGGCTGAATGACATCTGTATCAACATTTTTAAGCTCAGGAGGGCGATTTCTCTATGAATTTTCGATGTTTCTGTCCAAAAGCGGAGGTTTGAGCCAAAAAAAAAAAAAAAATGAAAATCGGTCGGGTTCTGAGGGTGTTTCGTAAAAAATCGCTTGGGACTAGCGGGTTAACATCCTGGGTCTCAAAAGTTTTCGAGTCAGTTCTTAACAGAAAACTCTTAAACCATCTTTCCTGTCACAACCTTCTTTCTGATCGTCAGTATGGGTTCCGTCACGGACACTCCACTGGCGATCTTCTCACCTACCTTTCAGACTCCTGGTCATCCTCCTTTCGGGACTTTGGCGAAAGCTTTGCCATTGCACTTGACATCTCAAAGGCTTTCGACAGAGTCTGGCATAAATCTTTAATTTCCAAACTGCCCTCTTATGGTTTCTATCCTTCTATCTGTGCCTTCATCTCAAGCTTCCGTTCTGGTCGTTCTATAGCCGCTGTTGTAGACGGCCATCGTTCTTCTCCTAGATCTATCAACATAGGTGTTTTTCAGGGCTCTGTCCTATCACCATCTCTCTTCCTTTTATTCATCAGTGACCTTCTAAGCTGTACATCTAACCCTGTCCACTCATACGCTGATGATTCCACCCTTCACCTTTCCATTCGGTTCCCACAATGTCCATCTCAGCAGTTACTTCAAAAAACAAGGGATGAGGCTATGGCACACCTAATGTCTGACTTGGCTCACACCTCTGATTGAGGTAAAAATAATCTATTGTTTTTAATGCATCAAAGACTCTGTTCTTACACCTATCAACCCGACAGAATCTTCCACAGGATTACCCACTAATGTTTAATAATGTCCAGCTCAATCCTGCATCATCTTTGAACATGCTTGGGGTTTCATTCACTCGGGATTTATCTTGGAAAGAACATATTACATCTCCTGTGAAATCTGCTTCCAAGAGATTTGGTAGGCTAAGCCAACTCCGAACTTTCTTTACCTCTACACAGTTGTTGACTTTGTACAACGGTTTTTTTCACCCTGTGTGGAGTACAACTCTCATGTATGGGGAGGCTTCCCACATGCAGCTCTTCTCAATAGGGTGAAGTCAAAGGCTTTTCGTCTCATTAACTCTCCTCCTCTTACTGATTCCCTTCAACCTCTGTCTCTTCGCCGCACTGTCGCTTCTTTATCTCTTTTCTATCGCTATTTCAAAGGTCACTGCTCTTCTGAGCTGTCTCCTTGCATCCCTCCACCTCTACGACAGGCACGTAGCACCCGTCTAGCAACAAACTCTCATCCCTTTTCTGTCCAACTCTCTAATGCAAGAGTTAACTGTTACTCCCAGTCCTTCATTTATGCATCTGGTCAACTCTGGAACTGTCTTCCTCTGTCTGTATTTCCTACTTCCTATGATCTCCAGTCTTTCAAACGCAGTGTGTCCAGGCAACTCGAAATGAACGGATCTTGGATTTGGCTCTCTTTCATATTGTTTTCATTTTTCTTGGAAAGAATAGTATGCAGGTCCATAGCCTTGGTTCCATCTTCATTGCATTAAAAAGAATTTTTTTTCCAGCTGTCGACAAACAGTATCATTCAGTTGAGAGTAAGCTGTGTATAAATGTACCCATATTATATTACTGGAATCATAGAATCACTTCATAATACCTAAACAACTCATGTATGTAACCAAGTACAGTTAGTGTCTTGAATTGCTAACCTAAGCTCTGTTTTCAAGCCCCGCACAACACACTGGAGCAGTCTGGGGCGAGCCTCCTCTCAGGGTGGATCTGTTAAGCTTTTCCTGTAAATAAACCTCCCTTGTTCAGCATGCAAGATCGTTGGAATTTACCTAACTGTGATATGAGAAGGTTGTGGAACAAATCAGTGGCAGCTGTGAGTCAGATCTCCTTCATCTCGCCTCACTGCAGTGATTTCATAGTGACACAATCAAATTCATTAGTACTGGGGTTCTGTTCTACTTCAGTCTACACACCGGCCACATGCCTTGCCATTCACCTGCCTTGTGTTTGTGTCGCCTACGTCTTCCTTGGCGAGGACTTACTACAGTCCTTCACTGAAGCTTATACCTCCACCGACCTGCAGGCTACACTGGTTCATGTTGGCAGCTGTGCAACTAACATTCAGTAAGGAACTATCAAGTGACAGTTCTCACGCTCCTCCTGTTTTAGACAATTATAAATTACTACCCCAATAAGCCCCACCACACCCCAACCGCTCCCTCTCAACCACACTTTGCAAATTGCTGAGCAAGCACCCTCGGAGGCCCCACTCCCACAACCGCAGCTCACACCCAACATCGCCCTCCACCCAGTCTATCACTGATCTCTACGTCATAGCCTGCACTCTCCACTCAATGTCTAGGTGGTGCTCGTTCGACGCTCCAGCTCGCGTCTCATTGGTCAGCTTCACTTGTGACATCATTCTCCCCCACCGTCTCCCCTCCAGTGCCAGGGAGGGACACCTCATTCAAGTAGCTTCTCGTATTTGTCTCCAGCGAGCCAGACCACCTCTTTCAAGTAGCATCTCAAATTCGTCTCCAGCAAGCCAGACCACATAATTCAAGTAGAGTCTCAAATTCTTCTCCAGAAAGCCAAACTTCGCTTCAGTCTTCAAGTTTCAGTATATGTAAATATAGTTTATTCTAATCAGGCCATTACTTGCCTTTCTATAGAGCTTATTCTCTGGATTTTCTCTACAGATTGGATCATTAATATTAATTTCCTTTCACTCTCTTATTATCATTCTCGCCAACTTCATCTTTCACTTCACCTCACACTTCACACGTTACTTATTCTAGTCTAAGCCATTCATCTTCATTCATTTTCACTTTCATTGTGCATAATCACGCTCGTTACAATTGTAAATACTGCCTATTCCCTCATCCTCACATTGTAAATATAAACATTTTCATTCTCATAACTATTTATAAATTTTCTCACCTCACTACATGTCATATTTCAAGAAAACCGAGCTTTCTCCCATTCGCCAGTGGCAAGACACTGAAACTGAGCAACCAGGTACCGATAATGACGATTCAGTGACTTACCTTCGCAGTGGTCGATCATACCAAAAACATTCATCAACTCAGACAACACTTACCGCAGAACACTCGCATACCACTCCCACGGCCACAACCACCACCACTATTACTGCCACTCCTACCACTGCTACTACTACTACTACTACTCCTACTCTACACAACCCAGATAATTTACTTCCAGATAACGTAAATCCAGATAAACCTTCATCCTTAAATGATTCTTTAGAACTTCGTTCTACCCATGCCCCTACAACTTCTAACAATAACTCTCCTACACCACTTCATCGCCCAACTCAACTACATATAACTACCATTACTTCTCTCCCTCTCATCCAACTACTTCAGTAACTTCCACACTTCCACAGACTCACACTCTTCCAACCATGGCTAATACTCCCCCCCCCCTCCACAGTCAATATATTTGGACAATGCAAACCGCCCAAAATTTACGGGCGAGGACCATACCTGGTCAATCTACGACTTCCTCAGAGAGGTCGAAACAGACATTCACAATTGGTGAATAAGAGATGAACCCCCCTCAAAGTCTCTTATCTTATAGGTTGGTTACACCAAGGCAAATCGGAAATAGGAGCCACGATCCATGCAGGTCATTTTGATGACATTAAAACATTTGATGACTTCCGAAAGGAATGGGTAGAAGTCATTAATGGAACTCCTATGCTTTCACTAAAAAACTTTGGAGATTTGCTAGGTTACCTGAGATTTTTACACTGGCTAGATACCAAACAGAGAGAGATAGCCCTACAGATAGGTTTCAGTCCAGGATTTAAAATTGTTAAGGTCTCAAAGACCATCCAAGAAAAACAGGATCGAACCTCGCTCGTCAGGCCACTAATCGCCCCTCGGTCTCCCAGGTCTGCCAAACCTCTACCACTTCATCAGATTACTCACGTTCGCGACATACTACAAGGGGAAAACCTAACACTAACCGTTCCATTTCACGGTACCGATCACCAACCGGCGGTCGTGATCAGTCTAATGTGTGACGGGGCAAACAATCCTCGCTTGTGTGCTGGCACTGTGGTAAAACTGGGCATCGAGCATCCAGTTGCGACCGTAAACAAAGACGACATCACTCACAAGGAAGACAGTGTACAGCTTCTTAATCGCGTTGTCCTAAATGCAAATATCACAAGAACAGCACGACTCACACTACTGAGGAATGTCATTACCTAAAAAGCCACCAGTCGGGGGAAGAGGAGCGCCCGTATCAGCAAAATGTAACGTAACATCAAACGATACGCCTGTATCAGAAAAACATAATGTTGCAACAGAAGAGCAGCTCCCCATTCACAAAGTAGGGCCTATAACTCCATCAGGCTTGGTCATTCTAGGATGGAGTGAAGACATGCAAACATCGTTTTCAGTGGATACAGGATCTATCATAAATTTGATCTCTGATACCTCTTTAACCTGTCACATCCCGGCCGATTTTACACCACTGACCCACACCAATTCTGACCAATTTTGGAAAAAAAAAAATTGGCTCAAACCTCTCTTTATGGTGAGAAACATCGAAAATTCATAAAGAAATAGCCCTCCTGAGCTTAACCTAATAAATTAACCTGACTGAATAATAAGAAATCAAACCTAACCTAATCTAGACTTTTCAGGATAAGAAAAAGTGCAAAAATGGTATGCAGAAGAGAAATCAGCATCCCTTCCCCCCCTTTCCATCCATCCCATGCTTTTCCGACCATTTCTCATCCAAGTGTTGCTACAGGTCAGCGTACCCTCACGTTTTCATGCTCTATGGGAGGGGTAACTAATTCAAGCCGCTTTAAATTACATAATTATTTATTTATTTGGTACGAATTTATATGTAGTACAAGAGTATATGGTTTTTCACACAGTAGTATAGGCGATATAAGTGTTGTTCACTCACGAAACACATCAACATATGGCACCTTCATTCACGACATTACCACCTCATCACTGTTTGTTTCTTCCTCTAGCTTGTTTCTTCCTTTGTCCTCCACCTCAGGAATCACTTTCACCATGAATTTTGTCATTGGAGAGACCATGGCGTGACATGTCTTTACTGGCCAGGTCACTGCTAACAGATGAATTGCTGAGAAAATGGCATGTAGGGGTGAGGGGGGGTTAGGTGGGCCAAGCAGTATCCTGGTAGAGGAAGGTCTCCCACATGCGCCTACCAAAAATCACCCATGAAACTTGAAAAATGTGCAAATGATGGACCTTGCAATTGCATGACGTATGGGTACATCGTTGGGTGTCACTGTGACAAAACTTGGTGACGTACCCATACGTCGACGGGATGCCTTGGGTTAAACATCTTTAGGGGAACAAACAAAAGGGTCGGATTCCTTGAGCCACCTGATATTCGCCTATGCAGTGTAGATGGCTCAGAGTTTAACCCGTCACGTCCCGACTGATTTCCAACCTACGATGCCCCAAAATCCCGAGCATTTTTTGAAAAATTTTTTTATTGGCTCAAACCTTCACTTTGGTGAGAAACATCGAAAATTCATAGAGAAATCGCGATCCTGTGCTTAAAAATGTTGATACAGGTGTAATGCAACCTTACGTTTTCCTTCTTTTTCAGGGTACCTGGCTAAAGAAAATTAACTATGGAAGGGTTAACTAATTCAAGCTAATTTCAATTACGTATTTATTTATGTATTTGGTACAAATTTATGTGTAGTAACAGACTATATTGGTTTTCACACATTTATATAGGCAATAGAAGCATTGTTCAGTCACCAAACACATCCACATATGGCACCTTCCTTTATGACATTACCACCTCATCACTTCTGTTTGTTTCTTGCTCTAGCTTCTTTATTTCTTTGTCCTCCACCTCAGGAATCACTTTCACCGTGAATTTCGTCATTGGAGAGACCGTGGGGCAACATGCCTTTAATAGCCAGCTTACTGCTAACAGGTGAATTGCCCAGTGTGGGGGGAGGGGAGGTTAGGTGGGGCCAGGCAGTATCCCCGCTTGACTGCAGGTACAGGAAGGTCTCCCACATGTGCCTACCAAAAATCACCCATGAAACTTGACAATTGTGCAGATTATGACCCTTGCAATTATGCGACGTACTCGTACATCACTGGGTGTAACTGTGACAAGACATCGCGTCGTATCCATACGTCGATGGGATTCCTCGAGTTTATGTCAAGAGAAGTTCACTTTAACCCGCCGAGTCCCACCGACGTACAATGCACGTCGCTACTTTTTTCCGCGGACAGACCCAACGACGTGCATCGTACGTCACTCAGTTTCAAGGCCCATTGTGTGCACATTTTTCAACATTAGCTGGTAATTTTTGGTTGACATATGTGGGAGACCTTCCTCTGCCTGCTGTCAAGCGGCGATACTGCCTGGCCCCACCTAACCCCCCTTCCCCCCCCTCCCCGCCACACTGGGCAATTCATGTGTTAGCTGTAACCTGGCCAGTAAAGGTATGTTGCCCCACGGTCTCTCCAATGACGTAATTCATGGTGAAAGTGATTCCTGAGGTGGAGGACAAAGAAACAAAGAAGCTAGAGGTAGAAACAAACAGAAGTGATGAGGTGGTAATGTCATAAAGGAAGGTGCTATATTCTGGGGTTTTGGGTGAGTGAACAATGCTTTTAAATGCCTATATTATTGTGTGAAAACCAATATAGACTTGTACTACACATAAATTCGTACCAAATAAATGAAATAAATACATATTTAGAGTGGCTTGAAGTAGTTAACCCTTCCATAGTTCGTTTTCTTTAGCCAGGTACCCTGAAAAAGAAGGAAAACGTAAGGTTGAGTGACACCTGTATCAACAGGTCTAACATCAGGATCGCGATTTCTCAATGAATTTTCGATACTTCTCACCAAAAGCGAAGGTTTCAGCCAAAAAATAAAAAATAAAAAATCGGTCGGGACCTGGGGGTAGGCTGGGTAAAATACTCGGTTGGGACTGGACGGGTTAAGGGTAGAACTGGATACAGCCTTGGCACCTTTCACAGCAGAATTTCATGTTACTAACGAACTCAGATATCCAGCAGATGCCCTTATTGGTTTACCCACCACGGTCAATATTTCATTGCACTGTTACCTGCTTGTGGTAGTATGGACATTTATGGGTTCCCAGTATATAGCATGAATATCCATATCCTGTGCTTTCTCAAATAAACTCATTCAGTTCCCCCTGAACTCACCACTAAGTGTACAGAGAAACTTCCCCATCATCAACTGCAAGTAAAGAGATAAATCCACCACTGTCAGGGAGCAAAGAAATAAATTCTTCCACAACTGATGATACATCCTCTAAGCGCTCAGTAATGGATCAAACGACAGTACTATACCCGACTTAGACACATCTCAGTTAGCTACCTCACAAAGTTTGATTGATATTCTCAAACACGAGGAGACGAGGCGTGCATTAACGAATAGGTGCACAATTTTGTTACCGCATGAGTTTACCAAGGTCTCTGTTCGTGTTGTAGGTGAGAAAGAAGGAGTGGATGTACTAACATTGCCTGAGACACGCTGCATGGATGGCTTAACTTATGAGTTGGCATTGTGTACTGTGTTGGAGGACAAATTGTGTTACCTGTACTTGGTAAATGTCACTAATGCTTCACTGAAGCTTAAAAGTGGTCTAAGGATTGGAGATTTCCTGGTTTACCCAGCGGCCATAAAGGTGTGCCAGGGTATATTCTCCATACCTACTGCAAATGATGATGATGATAGTGATCCAACAGGTGTCTATGCCATCAACTCTAAGGGATCTGCTCCGACTTTTTCACCTGACCTACTTTCAAGTCTAACTTGTACAGATTTTCCTCAGCATAAAGATCAATTAGTCAATCTATTGTAGTCTTATTGAGATGTTGTAGCCTTACCTGGAGAACCTATGGATAGGACAGACTTAGTCAAACATCACATAGAACTAGTACCGGGTACTCAGCCGATCTACATACCAGTGTATAGACTGCCGTACAGCTTGAGAAAAGAGACAGATGAGATAGTACAAAAAATGTTAGATCAGGACATTACTGAACCCTCTCCCAGTCCATGGAATAGCCCACTTTCCTTAGTACCAAAGAAAGGTGGCCAATTTAGACCAGTAGTGGACTATCGTTTTCCATTGCCAGTCGTGACAGATCTGCTAGAGTCACTAGGTGAGAACAACATAGTCTTTACGTCCCTAGACCTACTCAGTGGATAATGGCAAGTAGAAATGGAAGAATCATCTCGCCCTACAACAGTCTTCAGCACCCCTTGTGGACATTACCAGTTTAAGAGGCTTCCTTTCGGTTTAAGGAATGCCCCTTCAGTATTCATGAGACTTATCCATTCAGTCTTCAGTGGCATGTTGGGTTATTTAGATGACATAATTGATGTGAGTAAATCAATCCCTTAACATTTTGCTAAGCTTCAACAAGTATTTGAGTGCCTTCAGTAAATGTGACTTCCTAAGGAAGAAAATCAACCTCCTAGGGCATGCAGTAGATGCAGAAGGGATTCACACCAATGAGGACAAAACTATGGTGGTCATCAATTTCCCAGAACCTGCCAGTACAGATGCTGTGAAGAGTTTTCTGGGATTGAGTGGTTACTCTTGCAGATTCATCAAGGGATATGCAAAGCGAATCATCAAGGGATATGCACAGATCGCCGCTCCTCTGACTCACTCATTCAAGAGAAATGTATGTTTCGTTTGGACGAAAAATCAGTCACAAGGCTTCAAAACACTCAAAACAGCCCTCATAAATGCCCCAGCTTTAGCATTTCCTGATTATACAAAACTCTTTCTTCTATGCACAGATGCCTCAGGCACAGGACTTGGTGCAGTTTTGATGCAACTCGATCAAGTATCAAGGGAGCATGTAATAAAGTATGCTAGTCACGCCCTCATTTCCGCTGAACGTAATTACAGTGTCACAGATCTGGAAGCTTTAGCAGTGGTCTGGTCCTTGAAACATTTCAGAGATATAGTATATGGTTACCCAGTGTATATCCAGACAGACCACCTCCCTCTGTGTGATTTGTTCAAAGGACGAAATCTCACAGGTAGGCTAGCTAGATGGTCAGTCGCAATCCAGGACTTCAATCCAACTTTTCAGCACGTACCATGAAAATCTAATGTAGTTGTGGACGCACTTTCATGCAATGTAGCAGCGGCTGTCACATAAGTGCAGCCAAACAAAACTGAGAACACCACACTAACACCCGAAATGTTCTAAAATCTCAATGCAAGGACCCTGTTTGGTCCAAAGTAATTTATTTCCTGGAATCAGGAGATAACTCAACCTTACCTACTCTGCCAGTGCCAATAGATGAGTTCATGCTAAAAGATGATATCTTATATGGGAAAACATTACTTACAGGGAAAGACTTGCCCAATAAGAAAGTACACCAACTAGTTGTCCCTACTGCAGTACTTCAAATAGTTCATGATACACCTCACGCATCCCATCCGAGTAAATATCGATGCTTGAGACAAGCACGTCTCGGATACTGTTGGCCAATTATGCGTCGAGATAATAATGTACACTGTGACTTGTATTTTGTGCCACCGCCACAAAGGATCGACCAGGTTACCTGCACCGCTCTTACAATACCCAATCCCTTCATGCCCATGGGAAACTGTCTCCATTGACCTTTTAAAACTCCCTCTTACAGAATCAGGTGCTGAGTATTTATTTGTAATAGCCGACCACTTCTCACGTTACTGTGTGCTGATGCCCCTTTCAGACAAGACTGCGAAGAGTGTCACACATGCCTTTATCGACCAGGTAATTTGCCCATTTAGTACACCATGTACAGTTATCACAGATAATGGCACTGAGGTTAACAATAGTCTCCTGGATGAACTATGTAATTAGTACAAAATCAACAAATGCAATGTGGTTCCTAACCATCCAGCTTCAAATGGCCTCGTAGAGCGCCATAACTGAAAGGTTTGGAGTGTCTCAGATATCTAGGATTACATAGTGCGTCCTGGGATGAATGGATACCCTAGGTAGCATCCTCCATAAATAGTTCCATCAATGCATCCATTGGCGAGTGTCCCTTCTTTGTCTTATTTGCATTCGATAAGGACCTATCCTATTCCATCTTATCCTCAAAGCCAGATCCCATCTATAACATAGATGACTATGTGAAGGTGAAAATGGCAAACTTCCAGACAATTCATCAACATGTAAAAGCAAATCTTCCTTCATCTCAGGAGGACATGTTACAACGCCAGCATAAGTCTGCCTCACCTATCGGTATCAACGTTGGAGATCTAGTATTTGCTCGTTCGTTTACGCACACCTCTAAATTGGATGACAAATTTACAGGCCCACACCATGTGATCACTCAACAGGGTAACAATTTTCAAATACAGGAAATGTCAACTAAAGATACAAAATGAGTACATGCAGACGATCTAAAGCATGCCCCACGAGGCCTGGAGTTGGAAGAGTCACTTGCAAAACCTACTGCTACTCCTCCTTCTCCACCTATTCCTCAGTCTGAGACTTCTTCATCCATATCTCCTCATTCTTCAACCAATCAATATCGATTCAAGTTGCGTTCCGCACATAAACATCTCCACAACCTCTCCCATTCATTCAGGCTTATTTTCTAGGCAAGATGTTAGCGGTCTACCTGCTGGCAATGCTGACCCTCATAGGGTCCAAGTTGGGTGAGGACGATGGTGGAGTACATCCAGGGGCCTTGGTCGGCTCGGGAGGAAAGGTAATGGTGGTAGAGGATGTAGTCTCCCTGCGCTACGATCTTATGCCCATGGCCGACTTAGCCATCGCCTTACCTCACTTTGCACGGCAGCTGGACAAAATCGAGACCCAACTGTTAGCCATCATGGGGAAACACAATTCAGATAAATTTTGGTACCCTCTTTATCTTCCAATTTCTTGGCAATTGCAGTACATCAAAGACAGGTTCTCTCAGCTCAATGACACATTTTCCAGTCAGACACCCGTAGACCGTTCTCGTGTGAAACGAGGTCTCTTTGACTGTGAAGGTGAAATTCATAGTGGCTTATTTGGCGTGGCTACAGCTCATGACCTCTCTGGCTTCAAATCTGACCTAACTCGTTTGGCCACGGCCCTAGAATCTCAAAGGTGAGTGATAAAGGTACAACACACTATATAACAGAAGATTACAGCCCACCTAAATGAAGTAACTTACACTCTGAACAACTTCACCGAAATCCTAAAACGACAACTTTCCAATATCAACGTTGTTTCTCAGTTTCTATATCTAAAACTCCACATGGTTAATCTCCAGCTAGCCATCGATTCCCTTCTCTCTCAGTCTCTACCTTGGTTTGTATCCTAGTCGATGCTGTTGACGGAAGTGTCACTGCGGACTTAGTACCTATCTCTGTTCTTCATTCTGTATTGGAATGGGTTCGCTCTGCATTCAATTTGTCCCCAGTTCTTTCTTCCTCCTTTCTAGAATTCTACTATCCAGTTCTTGAGGCCACCCTCCTCACCAAGGACATCGTCGTTCATATTCCTCTGCGTTCTACCATCACCAAAATTATCCCCTTTCCTTCCAGGTTCAATAATTCCTTATTGCAAGCATCTGTTCTCTCAGAATATTTCCTCCTATCCCATGATCATCTTTCCATTGCTTTCATCTCTTCCACACAATGCGAGAAATGTTCCTTCCTTATCCCTATGTCTCGCCTTTGTGCTGCTCACTTTCTGGCTATCTTCCCTGCGAGTCTGCCTTAGTTCACAACCATTCTATACATTCTGCCTGTTCCTTTGTTCCGGCTCCAGGGAGCGGATTCTGAAAGGTGTCTGGGTTACGAGAAAATCTGCAAGAACTTTTGCGATGTACATACGAGGTTTTGATAAATGCTATTCTGGAGAGTGTTGTACGACAATCTCAAGACCTGACACCAGCAAACTGGAGTCTGTCCCAGCGCAGGTGTTGGCCAGTCAAGGAGCGGAAGGTTTCTCAATTTAACCCGCCGAGTACCGACCGTTTTTTTATCCAGCCTACCCCCAGATCCCGACCGATTTTCGACTTTATGTTTTTTGGCTGAAACCTTCGCTTTTTGTGAGAATCATCGAAAATTCATAGTGAAATCGCTATCCTGAGGTAAAAAAATGTTGATACAGGTGTCACTCAACCTTACATTTTTCTTCTTTTTCAGGGTACCTGGCTAAGAAAACGAACTATGGAAGGGTTGACTAATTCAAGCCACTTTAAATTACATATTTATTTCATTTATATGCTACGAATTTATGTGTAGTAAAAGTCTATAATGGTTTTCACACAATAATATAGGCATTTATAAGCATTGTTCACTTACCCAAAACCCCAGTATATGGCACCTTCCTTTATGACATTACCACCTCATCATTTCTGTTTGTTTCTACATCTAGCTTCTTTGTTTCTTTGTCCTCCACCTCAGGAATCACTTTCACCGTGAATATCATCATTAGAGAGACCATGGGGCAACAACATACCTTTACTGGCTAGGTTACTGCTATCAGGTGAATTGCCCAGTGTGGGGGGAGGGGGGGAAGGGGGGTTAGGAGGGGCCAGGCAGTATCCCCGCTTGACAGCAGGTAGAGGAAGGTCTCCTACATATGCCTACCAAAAATCACGCCTGAATGTTGAAAAATATGCACACAATGGGCCTTGCAATTGCGTGACGTACGATGTACGTCGTTGGGCCTGTCCGCGGAAAAAAGTAGCGACTTGTACCGTGCGTCGATGGGACTCGGCGGGTTAATTTCCACGACGGTACTGAAGCAGTGGAGGACCACCAAAATATTATGTAGCTATAGAAGAAGAGCAGTGAACTTCTCAGTGGAAGAAATAAATGCGCTGATTCATAATTTTTTCGACATAGTGTCATGTAGGCTATCACCGTATTTTAGATGAGTTTTTTATTTACATTGGCTTGTTTAATCGAATTTTTGTGAACATTATATCAGTAAACTGTAACTTGTTTGCAGGAAGGCTATATTGGCCGAAAATGCTAGCTTTACTACTTATATCGAAGTAGTACTTGCTGCGATATAGTATATTGGCATCGTATACGACGGTCCGCTGCCACTTGCACTTATTATTTTTTGTAGAATCGCAACAGTTGTATGCACTTAAGGATTAATTGATGCGTGATTTAATTCTAAGGATTTGGTGGATGTTTGAGCTACAACATTTCTAAAAATAGAAGAGTTATAAGGCTTACGATGTACTTAGGGCTGCCTCCCACATGGCGCAACTCTAAGAGGAGAATTGACAACGCAGCATAGGGTTTGCGCTCGTTTTCTAGGCCTCCAGAATATGCACTTAAGTGAAAAGTTGCTCTTACACCCAAAGATGGCGGATTTGCGAAGATTTTTGAGCTTTCAGAATCCGCCCCCAGAACTTCCAGTTCATCACGCTCATCTGAACCACGTCCAGTACTTCTTCTTCACTGTTCCTATCTCTGTTACAATCATGTATTCAGGTTCTTCTGTTCGTTCAGTGCCTGCCAGTAGTCTCTATAAGGCACCTGACTATTGTACAGTCAAATCAGAGTCTGTCATCACCTATGCCACTCTTTACCACCAAGCAGTCCGCAATCACACATATGACATCTTCCAACCAATCAGTATGAATACCACCCTACCATTTGATACTATCTCCATCACCTCTGCAAACTTGCGTATGCTAACATTTCTGAACGAAAGTGACTTCATTATGGATCAGTTTTCTATGACCTTCAGCCATTCATGGGTACATCCAACATTTGTGTTTCCCCCAGTGGCCATCTCTTTTATAGGCTTCATTCTCATGGTCTGTGTGGTGAACTGTTGTGTAAGGAAGATGTAACGCAGACTCCACGAGATCAGAATCGCAACAGGAATAGTGCAGCCTCCACAGGAGGTTGAAGCTGGCCGTACTTCATGTCCTCACATACGGTAATTAACAGGCAAATTGAATCAGATAATATCTGTGAATTGAATAATTGGCAACAACGAATGAAGAAATTACAGCGACAAGTGAAAGAGTACACTAACTACACTGAAATAGTTAATGAGATACTATGAGAAAAGAACAATAGTAAAGACCGTGAGCACAGACAATCACAGAAAAACGAATAGAAAATATTTTGAAAAGTACTAAAAGTGTATAAATAACGAGGACCATTACTCACTTGTGACATTATAGAAACAAACACATAAATAATAAGAGAGACACAAGAGAAAGACATACAGAAAAGAGAAGGGCAACATCTCTCTAGATAACAGACTTCACCCATACTTGTGTGCTCCACAATTGAAATATCACTATTCCATGTTTTTTTTTAATTATTATATCTATGTGCCATGGATTTCAGCTTTTGTGTAGTCACAACTACTTAACTGTATATTTGCTAGAAATACTGTCCACTGTATACATTTTATTATTCGATGTACTTATTACTAGATTTCTTCCTTATTTCACATGGCCATGTATTGTATACAGTATACTGTATCCCTATTCCTTCCTGCAGCTCCTATAGAATAACTCTACCTTATAACAATTATTAACCCGAGTACCTACATACCTAGTAGGCCCCCCATCCTCAATAGTTATATAAAAGAATTACTATGTTGCTTGCCTCATCGTGTCAGGAGACACCATTTCAATTACCCGGGGGAGTATTGTACCCATACTATATTATTGGAATAATAGGATCACTTCATAATACCTAAACAACTCATGTATGTAACCAAGTACAGTTAGTGTCTTGAATTGCTGACCTAAGCTGTGTTCTTATGCCCCGCACGACACACTGGAGCAGTCTGAGGCGAGCCTCCTCTCAGGGTGGTTCTGTTAAGCTTTTCCTGTAAATAAACCTCCCTTGTTCAGCAGGCAGGATTTTTGGAATTTACCTAACTGTAATACGAGAGGGTTGAGGAACATAATCGGTCACAAGTAATTGCTTCATGGTATGGGAAATATTTAGTAACAGTACTCTTTTTCCAGCTTCCTAGGTTCAGACAAACTGAAGTAGGATGGTGAACTCGGCAACTGAGGTTTCGAGCGGCTGGTATTACCCCCAGCAATGACTTCTCTGGTTTAATCAGGCTGTCTTCAGACGATTTTATACATATAAGGAGAGATCTTTCAAGTGAAGGAGTTAGACATAGCCCACATTAACCCCTTCAATAAGAGAGAGTTCTCTTTACCATCATAAACTCATATGAAGGTGAACAAGATTAGAAAACTTCAGGGATTCAGAGAATTCGAAACACTAGTACTGACTCGTTCACTGTGATGAGTTTGTTCTGTATTCCATATTATAATTATTCTTTCTATCTTCAGATGACTTTATACAGATCACGATACCTGTTTCAAACTTGTGGGTTTAATAACAGAGCTTTCATTAACTTCTCCAATATTAGAGGTCCTTCCTGAGCGATATTTAATAGTCATGAAGCATCGTGGTTACAGAAGTCGTTTGCAGTTTGGTATTTGCTTCATGAAGAGTCCCTAGTGGTCGTATGCTTAAACAAAAACTGTGATATTCCACAGTTGTGTGGTCGGCACATTCAACAAGGGTACTTAACATTTTGTTTGTATGCCTCAACTGTGGCATGGGATGAGACTGGCAATAATAAAGGTACAAGAAGAGTGGTATTGTAATTTATCTTTATATTAGCTGCATCTAAGAACAACTACGAAGACA
The DNA here is from genome assembly GCA_018397915.1 of Birgus latro. Lineage (NCBI taxonomy): Eukaryota > Metazoa > Arthropoda > Malacostraca > Decapoda > Coenobitidae > Birgus > Birgus latro. The sequence goes on along the minus strand of JAGKTI010006087.1, from coordinate 5,857 downwards.
CATTCTTGAGTTTCACATTTTTTGCAGCAGTTTTAGCATTTGAAAATCGCTCAGTTGTGGCATCCCATAATTGTGGATTCCTCATTTGGTTTTAGTATATCGACTAACGTCAAGTGCGACTCAAGGTTCCCAAATTTTTGTTTAAGCGTATGACAATTAAAGGCAAAATCTGCACTGCACATAGCCGCTGAAGTAAATAAAAGAATGACAGTACTCTGAAAGCACAAATTTTTTTACCACTTCACTTTTATGACGATGTTACTTAAACTTTTGCCATGGTGGCTTTGATAGTACCCTGCACTGACCAGTTCACTATTGGAATTCCTTCTTAAGTTCTTTAAAATAATCTGGTAGTGATTTGAGGAAAAGGAATGAAAATTTCTTATCAAAGTGAAGAGCATTAAGATTCTGTAATCTGCCAGTCTTTCTTATTCTCTTCTGTGTATACATTATGCTACATAATGAGATTGTAGTCTTCAAATATCATTCCTTGAATTTATTTTGGTCACAGGTAATTAAATAAGTGAAGGTGATTCAAAACTGTCCCTGCATAATTAGAAGCAGAGCTACTGGGCGCAGAAATCCAGCCTATCCTTAGGGCGGGTAACAACAGTGAAATAGTTAAAGGGAGCGTGGAGGAAATGTAAGGATATATCTTGGGTAGCACAGAAAGGTTCGTAACACCTTTTCGTTAACGATTCATTCTGACTTCTATTCATAATCGTCTCTTGTATGTTGCTTAAAACGTCTTAATGTTGATGTAGTTTGTATCAGTGACATATAAAAGCGTATTATGGTGAAACAGGCGAATAACTTGCTGAGGAAGAGGTGTTACCTAATTTTCAAAGTCATTTGGTGTTATGATCCTTCGTGAATGTTTGTGAGGAAAAGCGGTGAATATGTAGTATCGTGGTAAAGCGTGCCCCTGTGTTTACCCTCGCCAGTACTGCATTATTTGCTCCCCCGCTGACTAGTGTGCCTCTGTACCCGCGGGAGCAGGGATTTGCGTGAAAGTTGTGTTGACAGTGCTGCCGCCACACCAACATTACCACCACGATATTGACTTAATACCTGCCGAGTCAAGAAAAAGGCAGAGGGTCGAGATTTCCTTGGTAAAACACAGGACGAGATTTGCGTGGGTTAGGTGAGAAAATTCAGAATAAAGATGTTTTTAACGGGAAAAAAAAGGAAATTTCGTGTAATAAGTTAAAGAGATTTAATATAACAGGAGAAAATGATTTAATATGGCACGACAAAGTGATCTGATACAACAGGCTAATGAGGTTTGATATAAAAGGATTAAGAATTCTGATTTAACTAGATAAAAGAGTTCATGTAACAGGTCTCAGATCTGATATAACTGAATAAACAGATATAAGTGGATAAAGAGGTCTGATATAACATGATAAAGAGATGTGATACAGTAAGATAGAGATCTGATATTAGAGGATAAAGAGATCTGATAATACAAGATAAAGAGATCTAATAATACAAGATAAAGAGATCTAATAATACAAGATAAAGAGCTACTGAATCAAACAAGAGTAGCAGGAGTAGAAAAAACGGCGGAGAGGAATGTCCAGGAATTGAAAAAGGTATGGGTAGTAGTTAGAGAGCTGCAGGAGAGGACCTTACAGCAGGAGAGAGAGATCAAAGTTTTACAGAACAAGCTGGAAAAAGTTTACACACGCAGTGCGGAACAAGAAAGAGAAGTTAAAAGTGAGTAATGAATCTGCCACAAATGAAATAGAACAGCTCAAGAGGGAAAACAAGAGGTTGGAAGAAGAAAGAGACAGAATGAAAAGTAAATTAGATGAGTATGATTCAAAATTAAGGATGCAAGATGAACATATTAAGGAAATCAAGGAGCAACAAAAGGGGTGGAAGAAAATTCAGGAGGAAGGTAATGTAAACTTGAAAGAGATTATAGAACAACAAGGCAAGGAAAAGGTGGAGAAGGAAGTGGTTAGTGTACTGAAAAGTAGAGAATCTTTAGTCAGGGATGTAGCAGATAAGAAAAAAAATGTGCAATTATTTTAGGGGTAAAAGAAAAGCCTATCACGATAAGATCTGAAAGAGAAAGAGAAGAATTGAGTAAAGTTAAAGAAATAATATCAGTAGTCATGGAAGGTAACAATGAAGCCCCAGAAGAGATTGAAGAAGTGTTTAGGTTAGGTAAGTATGAGGAAGGAAAGGCGAGGCCATTGAAGGTGAAGTTTAAGTCCCAGGCAATGGTAAATGAAATCATGAATAGGACATGGAAATGCAGACAAAGAGGGGTTCGAAAATGTCTGGTTAAGGAGAGATGCAACTGAGGAAGAAAGAGCTAAAATAAAGGAGCTAGTAAAGGAAGCTAAGGCAAAAAACGAACAGAGAATGGAGAAGGAGAAGACAGTGTTTTATTGGAGAGTTATGGACCAGAAATTGAGGAAGTGGTACCGACGGAGAGGAGGAGAAAATATGGTATAAGTAATAACGAAAAAAGTTTGAAAGTGGCGTACACTAATGTTGATGGATTAATATCGGCAATGTTAGAAATCAACGATTTCTTGAGGGTACAAGAACCTGATGTTATGTGCTTTGTAGAGACCAAGTTAAGGGAGAATATTGATATCCATATGGGAGATGGCAAATACAAATTGTGGAGAAGAGACAGAAAAGATAAAATGGGAGAAGGAGTGATGACAGCAGTGAAGAACAACTTAAATGTAGATTCTGTGGAAATGGGAGAGGGTAGGGCTGAAGTGATAAACATGAAATTAGAAACTGGAGAGAACTGTAAGAGAGATATAGTAGTAGTAGTATATGTTCCACCTAAGACAAGAGCATAGATTGATGATGAATACCAGATGTTGTCAGACATGGTTAGGTATTTACAGAAAGTGATTGAGAAAAGCAGCAATATAATTCTAATGGGTGATTTTAATTGTAAAGAGGTGAACTGGGAGGAATGGGACTCAGGAGGTGACGAAGATTCGTGGGGCACTATATTGTTAAACATTGTGATGAATAATGTAATGACACAGTGGGTCAAAGAAGAGACACGATTCCGATGTGATGACACCCCAGCAAGATTAGATTTACTGCTAACCAAAGAACCTGACGTAACTGAATCCTTGAAATATCTGTGTCCTATAAGAAAAAGTGATCACGTGGTCATTGAGTTCCAGATGATAATAGGGAACGTGGTGCCAAGAGACGAGCTCCATAGGCAGGGAAGATACAACTTTGGGAAAGCAAACTTTACAGAATTGAGAAAAATTTTTGAAAATGCAGATTGGAGAAAATTCAGAGAAACAAGAGAGATTCAGAGGAAGTGGGATATCTTTCTAGACCTCTATAATTCAGGAGTGGAAAAATATGTTCCAAGAGTAAGTGGGAAAGAATACAGGAAAAAGGAGTGGTTTAATAGAAGATGTATGATAGCAAAAAAAGAGAGGGACATGATGTGGAACAAATGGAGAAAGACAGGTAATAACAGAACAAAGGAAGAATATAAAAGAACTAGAAATAAATATACAAGAATTCGTAGAGAGGAAGAAAGGAACTTTGAAAAAGGTATAATTAACAAATGTAAGGATGAACCCAAATTGTTTTATAGATTTGTTAATGGCAAATTGAAACAAAAGAAGGAATCACCAAACTGAAAGTAAAAGGAGAGGTCTATAATGATGCGGCAATGCTAACTGAAATAATGAACAAACGTTCCCAATCAGTTTTTACTAATGAAGGGGAGTTTGTGGAGGGGGAGGGAGTGACTAGGAATGTGGTGATAAAAGATATAAAAGTGGAAGTGCAGGAAGTGTACAAATTACTGGAAACTCAAGATGTAAGGAAAGCCCCAGGACCAGATGGAATTTCAAATTGGGTACTGAAGGAATGCAGAGACCAACTGGCAGATAAGATTCACAGTTTAATTGTGTGTTCGCTGGAAGAAGGGAAAGTGCCTCGGGAATGGAAGAGAGCAAATGTGGTACCAATTTACAAGGAAGGAAACACGGAAGAACCCCTGAACTATAGACCAGTGTCCCTAACCAGCATGGTTGCAAAATTGTGGGAGAAGATTCTGAAAGATAGGTGGATAAAATATCTGGAAGAGATGAATATTTTGACTGAAAGTCAATTTGGATTTAGAAGTGGAAGGTAATGTGTTTCCAACTTGTTGAGCTTTTACTCAAGAGCGATTGATGTGCTACAGGAGAGAGACGGTTGGGTGGATTGTGTATATTTAGATTTGGAGAAGGCCTTTGACAAGGTGCCCCATAAGAGACTGATGTGGAAATTAGAGCATATAGGAGGAATGAAGGGTAACCTCCTGGAATGGATGAGAGACTTTTTGAGAGACAGACAAATGAGGACAGTAATAAAGGACAGGATGTCTGGATGGAGAGAAGTAACAAGTGGTGTCCCACAGGGCTCGGTGTTGGTGCCAGTAATGTTCCTGATTTACGTAAATGATATGGTAGATGTAGATGGAGTGAACATTTATGCAAGTCTGTTTGCTAATGATGAAAAGATCTTGAGGAAGGTAGAGGTTGAAGGGGACTGTAAAATGCTGCAGGAGGATCTGGATAGGATACATGACTGGAGCCAGATGTGGAAAATGAAATTCAAAGCAAAAAAATATTAAAATATTGGAAATGGGTAAAAGCACCAAGAGACCATCACTGAATTATATGATGGGTAATGAACCAATCACAAAAGCGAGAGAAGAGAAATATTTAGGAGTGCTGGTCCAGGATAGTTTGTCACCTGAAAAACACATCAACATGATAGTTAGAGAGACATATAAACTCTTGACCAACATAAGAGTGGTATTTCATTACATGAATGAAGAGATGATGAAAAAACTGATAGTGGCCATGATCCGCCCCAGGTTAGAATATGCTGCAGTAGTGTGGTCCCCACACAAAAAGAAAGATATAAACAAGATTGAAAGAATACAGAGAACAGAAACCAAGATGGTCCCCAGTCTGGCAGATCTGTCATATAGTGAAAGGCTAGAAAGGCTGGATTTGCCATCCTTAAAGGAAAGGAGAGAGAGGGGTGAAATGATTGCAGTGTTCAGGACCATGATGGGAGTAGATAAAATTGATAGAGAAGATCTGTTTTTATGGGATAAGAGAGCAACAAGAGGACGTGGACTGAAACTGAAGAAGCCACGCTGCTTGAAGGACATCAAGAAATATAGTTTTCCGTACAGAGGCATAGACCTGTGGAACAGACTGGACAAAGAGATCGTCCAGTCTAAAAACTTACGAGTTTAAAGCAAAATTTGACTTACTGAGAAACAGAGACGGGACCCCACGAGCGTAGCTCATTTCCTGTATATCACAGTTAGGTAAATACAATTAGGTAAATACACTGATCCAGCTCAGCCTTGGACCAGTCAACCGGACTGCACTCTGTTCCCTAAGACTGGTTATAGGTAACAATTTGAGCTCTGTGTACCAGTTAGACTAAACTGACCCAGCTCAGCCTTCGTCTAAACTTAGCTCTCTTGCATTTCAGGCATTTCCAATCATTCTAGCATTAAAATGAAGTCTGTTTTGTTGTCCAGAGATGAACCCCCTTCAGAGGAGTGACTCATTCTTCTAGGTCTAATCCCTAATTTCATCTTATGATAACCAGCCCAAGAAAAGATTCTGAGCTAAGTGTAGACCAGTCAACCGGACTACACTCTGTTCCCTAAGACTGGTTTTAGCTAACAGTCTGAGCTCTGTGTACCAGTTGGACTAAACTGAGCCAGCTCAGCCTTGGTCTAAACTTTCCTCACTTGCATTCCAGAGAAATTTCAATTCACTCTAGCATTAAAATGAAGTCTGTTTTGTTGTCCAGAGATGAACCCCCTTCAGAG
>JAGKTI010006086.1:24211-42072 GCA_018397915.1 Birgus latro | reverse complement strand
AATAAAAGAGAGAGAGTTGGTGATAGGACAGAGCCCTGAGGAACACCACTGTTGATAGGTGTAGGAGAAGAACGATGGCCATCTACAACAGCAGCTATAGAACGACCAGAAAGGAAGCTAGAGATGAAGGCACAGATAGAATGATAGAAACCGTAGGAGGGCAGTTTGGAAATCAAAGATATATGCCAGACTCGATCGAAAGCTTTTGAGATGTCAAGTGCAATGGCAAAGCTTTCGCCAAAGTCCCAAAAGGAGGATGACCAGGAGTCTGAAAGGTAGGCGAGAAGATCGCCAGTGGAGAGTCCCTGACGGAACCCATACTGACGATCAGAAAGAAGGTTGTGACAGGAAAGATGCTTTAAAATTTTTCTGTTAAGAACTGATTCGAAAACTTTTGAGACAGGATGTGAAAGCAATTGGACGATAGTTAGAAGGTTGGGAATGGTCACCCTTCTTTGGGACTGGCTGAATGAGAGCAAACTTTCAGCAGGAAGGAAAGGTACAAGTTGAGAGACAAAGGCGAAAGAGTTTACCTAGGCAGGGTGTAAGCACAGAGGCACAGTTTTTGAGGACAACAGGAGGGACTCCATCCCGCCCATATGCCTTGTTAATATTGAGGCCAGTGATGGCAGAAAATACATCAGCTGAAGAAATTTTAATGCCAGTCATGAGGAAGTCTGAGGGGGGAAGTGATGGAGGAACAGCACCGGAATCATCTAAGGTAGAATTGGAGGAGAAAGTCTGAGCGAAGAGATCTGCTTTATCAGTAGAAGACATAGCTACAGAGCCATCAGAGTAGAAAAGAGGAGGGAAGGATGATGAGGTATAGTTGTTCGAAAGGTTTTGGGCAAGGTGCCAAAAGGAGCGAGAAGAATTCATGTTTGAGAGTTGGGAACATTTAGCACGGATGAAATTATTTTTAGCAGAGCGAAGAACCGACTTAGCATGATTCCGGGCAAAAATATAAAAAAGATGTGATTCAGGGGTGGGTTGGCTCCGGTACCTTTTAAAGGCCCTCTCTCTGTTGCGGACAGCATTAGAACAAGCGTGATTAAACCAAGGCTTTCTTGCATTAGTCAGAGGATATGAAAAAGGAATGTATGCTTCCATGCCCGAGAGAATAACCTCCGTAATGCGCAGGGCACACTCAGACGGCTCCTGGCCATGGAAGCAATATTCATTCCAAGGAAAATCAAAGAAGTACAGTACTGCCTGAGGGCCTCCCAATCTGCAGCTCCAAAGTGCCACAGGCGGCGTTTCTTTGGAGGGTCCACAGGCTGTACTGGAGCAATAGGACAGGTTAAGGTAATAAGGTTATGATGGGAGGAGCCCAACGGAGAGAAAAGATTAACAGTGTAAGCAGAAGGATTAGTTGTTAGGAAAAGGTCAAGTATGTTTGAACTCTCTCCAAGGCGGTCAGGGACACGGGTAGGGTGCTGTACAAGGTGCTCTAGGTCATTAAGGATAGAAAAGATGTAGGGTTGTTCACTAGGTGGATCAGTGAGAGGAGAGCCAAAGGTGGTGGCGAACATTGAAATCTCCTAGAATGGAGATTTCAGAGAAAGGAGAAATGGATAGAATGTGTTCCATCGTATAAGTAAGATAGTCAAAGAATTTTTGATAGTTAGTAGAATTAGAAGATAAGTAAACAGCACAGATATATTTAGTCAGAGAATGACAGGAGAGCCGAAGCCAGAGATTAGAGAATTCAGAAGAATCAAGTTCAGGAACACGAGAGCAAGATAGATCGTTGCGTACATATACACAACAGCCACCTTTGGCTTTGAAATGAGAATAGAGAAAGTAGGAGGATACAGAAAAGGGTTTGCTGTCAGTTGTCTCAGACAGCTGAGTCTCACAGAGAAAGAGAAGGTGAGGTTTAGAGGAGAAGAGGTGGTGCTCAACAGAGCAAAAGTTAGAGGAAAGGCCGTGAATGTTATAGAAATGAAGAAGGAGCGAGTCAGACAGTGGTTCCAGGCAGCTCCGAGAGTCGTCACTGGGAGAGGGGCGGATCGAGGCATTTATGGGGCCCCCCCCCCTGTGGACTCCGAGGCACGATTTCCAGTAGCCATTTTTTAAAAATTTGAGAAGGAAGTGTAGTGTTTAGCGTGTATGTAGTTTGGTGTTGACAGAGAAACTTGTATTGGAGAGCATGCTGGTCTACTCTCTGTGTTACTGAGACACTGAAAAAGTTCAGCATAGGGGGATGGTCAGGAACAAGTCCTGAGGGCTGATGAAACGGGAGCTCCAGCTCTCCCTGTCATCAGCTTTCCATCCTCCTTGGGAGTACTGCCCTGCTCGACTGGTGCTACAGTCTACTCCTATCACTATGGTGATGAGTCCGTTGCCACAGCTGTCGACCCAGTCTTGTCTAATTGTGGTGAAATTATGAAATGTAGGTTTTTTTTGTGTTCTGCGTAGTTTTGTTTCTTGTAAGATGGTGGTATGTATGTTTTGTTGTTTGATGAATTGTGTGAGTTCTTGTTTTTTTGGTGTTTATGCCATCTGTGTTTATTTGAAGGATGTTTATGTTGTGTGTACAATATATGTTGGATGCTGCAGCACGGGGGGGAGGTAGGTGGGAGTGTCCGTGGAGGGGAAAGGGTAGGAGAAGGTTATGATGGAGATAAGGGTTGGGGTGAAGTAGATTGGGGTGGAATGGTGTGGGAAGGATCGGTGGGTTAGGCTGAGCAGGTGTAGAGGAAGTATGAATGGGATTGGTGGGGAGATTATTGGGTGGGGGGAAGGAGCATAAGGAACAGGTCCAGGTGTTTATGTAATATTTTCTGGATGCAAGTGTTGTGCATGTGTAATGGGCCTTATTCTTGCAGGAATTGCACTGAATTGAACCCTTTGTCTGTTGGCTCGAAGTGAAGTTTTGAGCATGCTGGACATGTGTATAGTACCCTCGCGTCCAGTACATGTTTGTCCAGTACTATTTGCATCCAGTACGGTTGGCACACACACACACACACACAAAACTCTGTAGTATGGATTTGTTGGACTAGTACGAATCGGCCGCACAAAGTGGGCCAAATCCGAGGAGTTCTTCTCTAGTACTGACATGCTGCATCTGGGTGGTGGTTGTGCAGATAATTGAGAGATTACTAGTACAGTGTTTAGTTTATCAAGTAAAAGTATCCGAGACTCAGATTTTGCTCCTAAATATTATAGTAAAACCTCGATATGACGGACTTCAGTAGACCGGAATTCGCTTTTATCAGACTCGAGGAGCTACCGGACTAAACTCCTATACTGTATATCGGAAAAAGTCCGATAAAGCCAGAAAGCAGTCCGGACTGCCTGACCACTTCAGGTATGTTCACCACAATAAGACAAGTCAAAGACATGTTTTTCAGTGCACAGTACAGTATTACTATACCATTTGATTAATGTAGTGAAGGTGTAACACAGTACAATACTGCAATGGTGGTGAAAACCACTGATGCAATCCGGACTAATGTCTGATATATCGGAAAAAGTCTGGATTACCAGGGGTAAGTCCAGATGTCGCTTTTATCGGAATTTCGCATTTTTCGGACTGGCTTGGGCCCCAATTAGTCCGTTATAGTGAGGTCTTACTGTAGTTGCAATTTAGATTTGTAATGCATATCATACAGAGGATAATTGTGGTGCACTGACATAGGGTGGTGGAATGCTTCGTTTTCATGGTGACTACAGCATTCCCACCAAAGCATCAGCTGGTCAGATGTTTATGATATTTTTCACCCAGTTTTTATTATTTTTGCAATTAAAAGTAATGGCTTATCATTCAGAATTGTAATGCATAGGCCACATTGGGGATAATAATGGCACACTTTGACCTCAGGTGATGTGCATTTTTGTGCAGAATATAGCCCAGTTCCCATCCAGTGATCAGGTTGTGGCTAGTTCTCTCACACACACACACACACACACACACACACACACACACACACACACACAAGTTATGAAGAGCCTCCCAGGTGGTTTCATTTATAAACAGAGATATAGATTTGCTGTACTGTACTTGTGTTTAGATTTTTATTAATATATAACAAATACAAATACTCCTTTTCAGATTTAATTGGAAAGATTAGAGTCTGGCACAAGGGTGGATAACACATTGTATATGTGCATAATGGCCATATTGGACAAACAGGTTCCCTCCAGTGTACAGTAAAACCTCGATATAACGGACTTCAATAGACCGGAATTCGCTTTTATCGGACTCGAGGAGCTACCGGACTAAACTCCTATACAGTAAGACCTCACTATAACAGACTAATTGGGGCTCAGGCCAGTCCGAAATATGCGATTTTCCAATAAAAGCGACATCCGGACTTACCCCTGCTAATCTGTACTTTTTCCGATATATCAGACATCAGTCCAGATTGCATCAGTGGTTTTCACCACCATTGCAGTATTGTACTGTGTTATACCTTCACTACATTAATCAAATGGTATAATAATACTGTACTGTGCACTGAAAAATATGTCTTTTACTTGTCTTATTGAGGTGAACATAGCTGAAGTTGTCAGGCAGTCCGGACTGCTTTCTGGCTATATTGGACTTTTTCCGATATATAGGAGTTTAGTCCGGTAGCTCCTCGAGTCCGATAAAAGCGAATTCCGGTCTACTGAAGTCCGTTATATCGAGGTTTTACTGTATATCGGAAAAAGTCTTAAAGCCAGAAAGCAGTCTGGACTGCCTGACCACTTCAGCTATGTTCACCACAGTAAGACAAGTAAAAGACATGTTTTTCAGTGCACAGTACAGTATTATTATACCATTTGATTAATGTAGTGAAGGAATAACACAGTACAATACTGCAATGGTGGTGAAAACCACTGATGCAATCCAGACTAATGTCTGATATATCGGAAAAAGTCCGGATTAGCAGGGGTAAGTCCGGATGTCGCTTTTATCGGAATTTCGCATTTTTCGGACTGGCTTGGGCCCCAATTAGTCCATTATAGTGAGGTCTTACTGTATTGTCAAAACAATTCACAGTACGGTAATTAACTGAGAGGTGGTGGTGTATAGTAACCCTGGTCTCCAAGGCAGAGCAAACCCATCAACTACAGGTGAGTAACCACCCCTGTGTTGTCATTTGATGCAGTGAACTAATGTTCCCATGCAGTAGACAGTGCCTTGCCACAGCAAAACAAGGGGAAGAGTGTGGAGGTTTGGTTTCTGGATGGCTGCCGCACTTCTCTTCACCTGGTAAACATGGGCACCATAGTAGTCTCCACATCACCCAGTTATTTGGCTGTATGGTTCCCACCCAGTGTTGCAAATGGTTTCCTAGGTTACAGGAGACCATTAGGCTTGTCACTCATGTGAAGGCACCTGAAGTGCACAGAAGAATAATAAAAAGTGACAGAAAAGACATGATGAATAGGAAGAGAGGAGAGCAGACAGAAAAAGATGATTAACATGAAGGAAGAAGTAAGAAGCCCTACATTAAGTGTGTGGCTGATGGTTGCTACCACCTACCACCAGCCGAGAGGTGTAAAAAATTAGTACTGTTAAAGCAAATTATTGATATTTGAAGGGTACCTGTATACAGTAGACCCATGCTATAATGGACTAATTAGAGAGAAGCCTGATCTGATGAAGCTGATAATCCGTTCTATCCGATGTCCCCCCTCCCCCCCTCTGGAGGTGGGATTTCAAGCACTTTTGAAAATAAATGAGTACAGTAGCATATTTCAGTCCTAAAAATGAAAACTATACCAATTTTACACTAACTTGACCCATAATTTCACCCTTTTGGAGTTTATTTCACATCCTTCTCATAGCACCTCTTCATGACTATTACAGTTATTAATTTAATCCTGGGTGGTAGGTGGGGACGCTCATCATCCTTTCACTCAATGTGGTGCTGCTCTCACGTGACTGCCCTCCTCTCTTCCCATCTTCTTTCACTCCTTCCTCTTCTGTCTTTTTTTCTGTCATTCTGTCCTTTTCCTTCTGTCAACAGATGACTCTACATTGAATGACAAGCCAGATGGTTTCCTGTACACCAGGAAACCATTTACTATGCTGGGTGGTAACCATATAACCAAGTAATGGCATCTGGGCAATTAAGGCACTCCATTTGGATTGAGCTGGGGCTGGTTTATATCTGAGGGATGGTTGGGGTTTGTTGCTCATGAAATGCCACTCAGGGATGAGCAAGGCTAGTCGCTATCACCTTAAATGTCAGAACCAACTTCCCCAGCCCTGGGCTTCTACATTCCTTTTGGGGCAATGCAGGAGTTGATGATGAATGAATGAACAACTCAGCAATCACAATGGAGAGAACGAAGTCTCAGGTCAGGTCAGGATGGAGTAAAATGGGTAAGAAACACGTTTGTTGCAACCCAGTACACTCCATTTAACCCTTTGTTAGTCAGGTGGGGTGTTTGTGTCAAATTTTTTTTAAAGCTATTTCCTAGCCATTAATTCGAATATTTCTCTCCGTTCCAGTACTCTCCTGATTCAGTGAGGGGAGGAAGGATGTTGATTGGGTTAGTCCAGCCTCTGCTTTAGTGAGAGAGAGGGGCACCCCCCCCCCCCAGGTGTCCAGTCACCCCATCAAACTAACCATGTAGATCATATTGTGATATAGATTGGTTCTTTATCTTATTTTTGTGTATTGTTTATCATTATACTGATTTTAAAAATCACAAAGTGTATTTTCCTGTGCATGTTTACCTGACAAATGAGATATGCATCCATGTTATTTTTTTACTGATAATTGTGTATTTTGTTGTTATAAATTAATAAACACCACTTACAAGGCATTCAGTTTCATTAGTGATTGTAGAGAAAATGTTCTGGAAGGAGGTAAAGAGAGCAAGACAGGGTGCCAACGAAGTCAGTGGGGGTGTGAAAGATAAAAATGGTAGATTACTAGTGGAGAAGGGAGAAAAAGTAAACAGATGGAGAGAACACTTTAATGAACTGTTGAACATAGAGAATGAAAGTAATGCAAGTATAAGTGGCTGGGGAATGGCAGGGAGAAGAAGGGTTGTGAGAAGAGAGGAAGAAATCAGTAGGATGGAAGTTGTGGAAGCAATGAAGAACGTTAAAATGGGGAAAGCCCCAGGAATTGATGGAGTGTGTGGCGAAATGCTGAAGCATGGGGGAGAGATAGTAATAGAATGGATGTGGAAGGTGTGCAGATTGGCTTGGGAGGAGGGTAGAGTCCTGGAGGATTGGAAGTCAGGTATAATTATTCCTCTGTACAATGGAAAAGGGGAAAAAGCAGTGTGTGGTAATCATAGGGGCATTTGCCTTCTCAGTGTAATAGGAAAAGTATATGGTAGGACACTTATTGACAGAGTTAGGGAAATTACTGAGGAATTAGTTGGAGAAGAACAAGGAGGTTTTAGGAAGGGAAGAGGTTGTGTAGACCAGATATTCATTCTTAGATCCTTAGTGGAAAAGTTTCTAGAGAAGGGCAAGAAGTTGTATGCAGCCTTTATGGATCTGGAGAAAGCATATGACAGGCTGGATAGACAAGGTTTGTGGAAGGTATTAAGAATATATGGAGTGGATGGGAAGTTGTTGAAGGCAGTGAAGAGTATGTATGAGGGTGCTAAGGCTGCAGTGCATGTGGATGTCAAACTGAGTGAATCTTTCCATTTGAAGGTTGGATTGAAACAAGGATGTGTCATGTCTCCATGGTTGTTCAATCTGTACATGGATGGGGTTATAAAATGAGATACAAGGTCGGGCAGTCGATGTTGGAGTGGCCGTAATGAGAGAGGGCAGTGTTTGGAAACTACCTGTACTGTTGTTTGCAGATGATACTGTGTTGTTGAGCGAAGATGAAGGGGAGCTGCAAGGCTTGGTAGATGAGTTTGGGAGAGTGTGTAAGAAACGAAATCTAAAGGTGAATGTAGGGAAGAGTAAAGTGATGGTCTTCGAGAGAAGCGAAGCCAGTGAATGTACAGTGAGATTGGATGGGAAGGATATGGAGAATGTGAGTGAATTTAAGTACTTGGGCAGTGTGATGAGTAAGGATGGAAGTCTGGAGGGTGGAGTGCTCGAAAGGGTGCAGCAGGGAAGGAAGGTTGCTGGTTCGTTGAAAGCAGTGATAAGAAACAGGGAGGTGAGCATGGAAGTGAAAAAGTTGTTACATGACAGTATTGTGATACCAACTCTGACATATGGAAGTGAAGCTTGGACCCTGTTGGAAGGACAGAAGTCAAGAGGGAGAGCAGTGGAAATGAGTTATTTGAGAGGAGCATGTGGAGTCACATGGAAAGACAGACGAACAAATGAGGAAGTGAAGGAGCGTTGTGGTGTGGTTGAGGATGTGATGGGAAGTGTTAGGAGAAGCACGTTAAGGTGGTTTGGTCATGTGGAGAGGATGGAGAGTGAAAGACTGACGAGGAGAGTGTATGTGAGTGAGGTGGAGGGGGCGAGAGGGAGGGGGAGGCCGAGGATGAGATGGAGGGATGGTGTGGAGAGGTATATGAGAGAGGGGGGTGAGTTGGGAGCGTGGTAGTGAAATGGCAGGGGACAGAGTGACATGGAGGCGATTTGTTTGTGGCCACCCCGTGTGGGATTAAGGCGTCTGGTAATAGATAGATAGATAGAGATATGCTGAAGCAGCAGTATGAATATATTTTACGTTAGTAATACTACATGTATTTTACAACACCCCACCAGACTAACCACATCTGAATACCCCACAGGACTAACAAAGGATTAATGGACATTGTTATAGCAGACAGAAATCCAATGGCCTTCATATTGTTCAAGAACTCCCAGACGCCAGGTATATTTTAGTGCGGCCATTCTCCCCCTACTGGCATTTTTCCCAAATATCCTGTTTTCAAACCTTAATTCTGTATCTCGGAAACTATACCAGTTAGAGAAACAAATTAAGGACCATATTACTCATCAACTCTTCTTTTTACGATTGAAAGCATCCCCAGGTCTTCAGGTGGTTGTGTTGATGAGTAAGAACGTGAAAAAGAAGAGTAACTTTTGGCGCTCGAAGTAGGGTGTATTCATGTGTGTGCGTGGCCCCGACTGTGGCTTTGCTCTCAGCGTGATAACTTCTCCACTACTAGATAAACTAGACACAGTGGTGTCCAAGGCACACCCTGTGGCACTATCACTGAGCCCTTTCTTACTATCCTGGGAAAGAGGCTTGGCAGGGGTGGATGAGGCAAGGGGATGGCATGAAGCGAGAACGGAATCGGATGAGGAGGTTTCCGAAAACATCGTTCCACACCTGGCAAAGTGACTGAGAAGACTTGAGGTGCCTGTTCGTCGGGTGACAGGAGTCTCTCTACCCTATGGTGACAAGATCAAATGGCGGCCATTTCAAACTGTGGTGTGAAAACAATTACAGTTATTACCGACACCCGGCGGCCTTTGTCCACCCCGTTCGCGTCAATCCATCCCGACACCTGGCGTGATGGGGTAAAATCCATTACTGCATCTGATCTACCGAGCATCATTAAACTGAGGGTCAGCTACTGAGTTAGCAGTACCTGGGTGGGGATGGCACGGTATTTTTGATGCTTCCTTTCCTCAGTTTTTCTCTTACTCTGATCATGATCAAGGTGAATTTTACCTGCATTTTATTTTATTATTACTTTTGGGGCACAAGTGGTAGGTGGGGGCACTCACCATCCACTCACTCGATGTAGTGCTGCTCTCGGGTGTCTGCTCTTTTCTTTCCTTTATTCTTCTTTCCTTCCATCCTCTTCTGTCTTTCTTTTCTCGTCCTTCTGCCAACAGGTGACTTTACACTTCCTCTTCTGTCTTTCTTTCCTTCATTCTTTCCTCTTCCTTCTGCCTGTGGGTGACTCTACAGTAAGTGATAAGCCAAATGGTTTCCTGTATACCAGGAAACCATATATTATGCTGGATGGTAACCATATAACTAAATTTTGGTGCCTGGTGTGGGTAATTACGGTGCTCCAGTCGGACTGAGCTGGTGAAGGTTTATATTTAAGGAATGGTTGGGGTTTATTTCACACGTAATGCTGCTCGGATGAGTGAGGCTGGTCACTCATCTTAAATGTCAGGCCCAACGTGCCTAGCCTCAGGCTTCTACGCTCCTCATGTGATAAAAACATAAGTGAAAGAGATTTGACTCTACTTAGGTAGTGCCACTGATCTGTCCCTAGTGACTAGGCTGAAGGAAATGAATACACATTCGTAGTATTATATGTATTTCACATGATAGATGGTGTAGCTGGATGAAGGTTACTGAGGTGATACAGTTTTTAGGCACCAGTAGATAATGAATTGTACTATATATAGAAAAGTCATACAGATAAAAATAATAAATAAAATATGCAGCAATTATCACAAGCAAGTAAATGAACTTTGGTATGGAATGAAAAGTTACGATATGTACAGCTTTAACCTACTGAAAATTTAGCTGAATTTGTATCTTCCATCATGACAAACATTACTACTGTATGGAAAATTACTGAATCTTGCAAGTGTTCCCTAAAGCAATTAACCCTTTCGCGCACGGGACCGCAATTTGTGTTACATGTGGTGTGGTGTGCCAAAGCACAGGACCTCAGATCGTGTGAAAACGCGAAAAAAATTAACCAAAAAATAAGTTTTTGGTCGATTTGCGTCAAATTTTGTAGCGTTCAAGCAGCCACGTGTCTCTCCCGAGGTAAGACTTTGGCAACACTGCAATGACTCCTATGTGCCTGTACGTAGTGATAGAATCTCAGTGCTCCACTAGCAGCCAGACAGCAGGGTTGTGCTAAGTTGTGTTGTCCCTTTAAATCTGCCATTTTCCCCCTCCCACCCGAGGCTGAAGTCATTATTGAAATATTGTAATTGTACAGTGTTTTTGACTATACTGTGAAGTGATTGTGTCTATTGAACATAGATATATTGTTTGTAAGGCACTGGGGCCCGTTATCAGCCGTTAGGCTTAGAGGCAGAGTCTGGTTTGTTATAGCGGGGTTTCCACTCACCCTGTCCGTAAAATGGTGTATTTTACCCTTATAGTGAAGCCATTACTTATATCTGTGAAACATATAGTGCCTGGGTTAGTGAAATAACTGACCTACCATAGCAGGCATTATGTTATGCCATAGAGATACATAGACATATGCATCAGTTGCTAAGGGTTTAGGCAGTCTCTTACGCCATACAGTAGGGAAGTGAATAACAGAGGAGGCTGGGATGGAATCATGTGATAGTGTTTTATATTGTATATGGTTCAGTGTGAAATATACGTATAAAATAGTGCAGCGAGTGTTCACCGAGAAATATTGCGTGCATTGACTGACAGTGGAAAGTTACACAATGATCAGAGACAAGAAAATACGCCACACAGCAACACATATATGACATTATATACGTATGTCGTGCAGCAAATGTTCGTGGAGAAATCTATTGTGTGCATCGCATGTGTTAGGCAAACATGGTGCAAGAAACAGAGAATATGGCGCGCACACACACACACACACACACACACACACACACACATNCACACACTACCTAACTCATCTTCAATTCCTTCAAGTTCCTGCCAGCAGCTCAACACCTCTGGAGCAAGTGAGTTATCCATATTTTGTTGATTTGTACATTGACCGGTTTCTACAATTCTATATTTTTTTTCACAAATAAGTATTGTTTTTTACATATACACATATGAGATGGAAGAAAGTTCAGCTTTAGTATCAGTACCTAGCAAAAAGACTAGTGGAAATGTTGAGTTACTGAGAGCACTATCAAAGAGCTTATGATATTTCACGTGTATAATTTGAGTAAAAAAAAAAAATAATAATAATAATAAAATGTAATGAGCAAAAATATGCAAGTATTCGTGAGGCAGGGAAATTGAGAGTTTTTATCTCGCTTGTGGGCGAAGAAGAGTGTTCTATCTTTGTCGTCCATTTACTCCAAAATTATTGAACATATCAATTTCCTGTAAGAACCATGATAAAGATCAGTGAATTCTACGTATGTACAGGACATAACTATGTAAGTTCTCTAATGAAAGTTGTGGTTACGTAGGCGGTTATTGTGCGCGAATGACGAAAGTGCACCGCGGCCGCAGGTACCCTGTAGTTTTTTGCGATTTACTCGGAAACTATGAGGTGTATTAAAACAAAAAGGTATCAGGAGAAAGCTTATGAATTTCTACATAAGATTATGTAATAAAAACATAAGGTGTGCAAGAAAACTTCTCCAGTATACTGTACCTCCTTGAACAAAAATCAATTTTTTTTTACAAAAATGGCTACAAATTGCATCACAACCGGACATACCTCATTAAAAAGCCCATTAAATTCTCTATCAAAACTTATAATAACATTTTTCTGTATGATGGAAAACACTCGAACGACGATGGTGGGAAGTGAGATCAACGTTCCAAAATGTTTATTCACGGCGGCCTAGTGTACTTTTATTCGTATTTTTCTGGTTTTTCTTTTGGCTTATCAGCTAGAACAAACATCGGCGAATAAGATAATGTGAGTTTCAGGGCAACATTTTGAGGTTTGGGTGGCGAAAACGAGGCGAGAACACATGTAATTTGCGTACCGCGGGCTGCCAGCGGAGCGCGCGGGGGAGTAAAATCGTGAGCCGTGAAACTTAATAAAACTTACTGTGCGCGAAAGGGTTAATAATAAATTTAAATCGTTCCACATGCAAACAAAAATCAGAACAAAAAGTATTTACTTTTTCCCTCCCATAATATCATTGCCCAGTTTCTGATGTTCTGACTTACTTGGAGATCTACTGAAATTCTGTTATACTGTATGGTTCTCAGATACTGTACTGTCTTACAAGGCACAGCAACTAAGACTCCCAACATGTACTGGGAATGGTCTTAATTGCTATATCATTTTCCATGTTTCTTATTAACCAGTGAGCAAGGTTTCTGAATTAAGACCTGGATCCCCTCCTTCCCTTAATAAAGCACAACCCAATCTTGCACCTCAGTATGCCACATTGCTGTAAGTTGTTGACTGAATTACATAGTATTTAAAAGGAGGGGGGGCATCCCCCCCAAAAAAAAAATTTTGTCAGGTTACAACACCAAATATACATTTGGAGTTACAGCATTTTCAGAAAAAACATATTTCAAAAATAGTTAGAGCTAGGTAGGAATCTTTCATATTGTAGCTAAAATTCTACAATTCTGCATGTCAGTATTAAAAGCTGTATGGACATAATTTGAAGAAAACTGGAGGAATTTCCTCATCACAATTCTTGATCTGGAAACTACTTTTCCAGGTTCAAGAGTGGGGTGGTCTCACTAGTTCATATTCCAAACTTCTTATAACTCATGGGGCCATGGTGTGGCTTGGGAAAAGGGTCAGGCGAAGTCAGTACTGAGGACAAGGTTCCATGGGAATAAGGGCGAGCTGGTGGAAGATTCTGTGGATGACCGGAGGATGAAGAGTGGGTGTAGGGTGGCTGTTGGGTGAGGTATGGAGGCTTGTGAGCAGGGAATGGATGGTGTTGTGAAGGCAAGGACATCTGGTTCAGTGACCCAGTTGAACCTCTGGAGAGAGGAAAAAAAAAAAAAAATCATTCCAACCCTAATTCCCATCTATGAGATGGGGTATGTTAGAATTAAAGAAATAGAAATAAATTAAAGCTAAACATTACAGAACTATCAAGCACCATTTCCTGTGAAATGGGCCATGGATCATTCATACACCATCTAAGCCTTGAAACCCTGGCTCCAATTCACGGACACAAGTACAGTTGTGCGCGCCTGCGAACGGACATGTCTCAACTACCTCTGCAAACCTTACTTAGTTTTCAGGAATTATGTCCTGTCTCCTATAATCTTGTCTAAAGTTTAAAGCATTGTATGTTAATATAGCCTGCCAAAAATATAATGAGCTAGTGTCAGTGAGTATACATGTACATGAATGTTCATAAGAATTTCAGTAACAGCTGTTAGTATTGTAACCAACCATCAAACATGGGCGTCAATGTAAACATCGAGGGACCCGAATTTCCAGGATCTGACAGCGAAACAAGTTTGATGGATTTAGTTAAAATGTTGATTATGAGAAGTAGTGAACTTGAAAAGAAAGTGGAGGACCTGGTATCAAGAAACATTCCTGAAAATACCAAACACACTATACAGTCTGATACAGGCCAGTGAGACAGTGAACCAGGAGATCGAGAATTTGAAACGAGAAAATATTGAATTAAAGAGAAAATAGAGACCAGCAACAAAATGGAGGTGAGCAGTGTGTTAGACGAGCAAAAGGCAAAGAGGGAACATGTGGAAGGACAGAAAGAAGTGGTCAGCCTAAGGGAAATCATTCAGGAAGAAGGAAATGAACAATAAAAAATTGGAAGAAAATGTAGCGAAAATATTGAAGAAAGAGAAGATAGTAAGAGAAACAGTGGAAAGGAATAGATGTGTGGTAATATTTGGAAACAGGGAGGAGGAAGAAAAGGTTTGAGAAACAGTGGAAAGGAACAGATGTATGGTAATACTGTATTTGGAAAAAGGGAGGAGGAAGAAAAGGTTAGATCAGTGAGACTCGAGAGTGACTCAAATCAAGTGAAAAAAATATTGGGGAAGATCGATCCTGAAGGAAACAAATGGGAAAAAGAAACTGAGGAAGTAAGGAGTATAGGGACATATAAGAAAGGGGAAGCGGGACCAATGAGAGTTAAGCCGTCATCAGAAAGTGTAGTAAGCGACATACTTAAAGTGACCTGGAAACTAAGAGGCAGGGATGTAAAATATTATAATAAGAAAAGATTTGAATGAAAAAAGTTAGAGACATTTTAAAATAATTGAAGGAACAAGTAAAGGAAAAAATGACAAGAGGACAGAGGAAGAATGCAAGACTTCTTTTTTGGAGAGTGATGGATATGAAAGTAAGGAAGAGGCATGTGAGGAACTAGAAGTGAAGGAAACAAGGGGGATGGTTATGAATATGGAAAAGGGAAGAATGAGTAAAGATATATCTAGTGCAGTAAATTTAAGTATCATGTATTGTAATGTAGATGGGTTAATATCTAAGAAAGGGGAAATTGGAGACTATATAAATGAAAAGGAACCTGAAATTGTTTGCTAGGTGGAACAGCTATATTTGGAGGAAGGATAGAGAAGGCAAGTTTGGGGGAGGTGTAATGATTTTAACCCATACCAGCTTGAGAACAAAAAATATAGAAATTGAAAATACCACGGCTGAACTTATGGGAATGGAAACAGAGGACTGTTATGGTGAAAAAAATAGATGTACAGAAATAGTATTTTATATGACCCCTCCCCCCCAACTAGGGAATGGACAAAAGAGGATTATGAACAGTTAATAAGAGAATCCATTATTAACCCCTACACCGCGGGGTTGTCGGAGGTGCTCTGTGCCATTCCCGCGGGGATATTCGCGCTCCGACTGGCTTTTTAAAAATATTTGCCAAAAATCAGTTATTAGTCCTAGAATATTATAATTACATATGCATATGGCACATACCTTCAGCTTTCTCCTGGGATGTGTTTTTAGCACTCGTCGACTACCGTAGGACTTGTGGAGACTTCTGAAGTTCGGTAACTAAGTCTCCAATTTACACTTCCTGACATCCCCTAATCTGAATACCACTGCTAGATATTATCACTAGAAACACTATTCAATGATTTCCAAGTAGTTTGGAATCCATACTAAAAAAAAAAACACTGTGAAAGCAATGTAAAATACGAGCGCGTACGAGCCTCCCACTCCCGCTAATTCGCCGCTGGTGTTCTGTCATTTCTTACTCATATACACACTCACACTTTATTATTTATAGTACTTTATTACACTTGTATATATCTACAGTCCTTTACCGCTTCCAACACGATGTTTAGTAGGGGTAGAGGTCACAGGGCCTTTTACAGTAGGCGCAAATGCGGCAGAAATGGACAGGCGTCATTTCACCGTGAAGGACGAGAGCAAACTGGCTGTATCTCGGTAGCAAAGTTGAAAATGTCAGCTGCTAATGTATATGCTAAGAAATAAGTCGTAGGAAATATAGACAATACATATAAATTAGGTAGTTCCAGGTGAATGTAAATATCACTCAGGCTTCTCCCTTCCTTTCTTATATATATTTATATTACGAAAGTAGCTCATACGGCATATTATTTAGTATAAGAATAGGGCATAGGGCTCATTTCAATGGATGAAAACAATGGAAAAATCTGGGGAAGATTTACTTAGCGCAGAGATGCTGAGCAGACGACACGAGAGGGTAATGGAGGGGAGGGAGGGAGGGGTCTAGAATGGGGGAAAATGGCTAAATTGTCAACAATGGATGGGAGTACTGATGACATTAGCAGCTCTGACTATTGCTGGACATTGGCAGTGCTGACAGATGATACAAGTCACCACCTGAAAGCACGGGGGAATTAAAAATAACACAGAGTCACTCAAGTGACGCCCCGGGGTATGATCCATTGCACCCGACCGTCACGAAAGTGATGACCCACGGTTAAGGGGTTAAGCTAAAGATGGTAATTGAACAAAGAAATAGAACAATAATTATGGGAGGTTTTAACTATAGAGAAATTGATTAGGAAAGTATGAATGCTGGGAACAATGAGGAATCATGGGGAAATAAATAAATGGAATTATTATTAGTGATGGAAAACATGTTAACTCAATTAATTAAAGAAAATACAAGAATTAGAGGAGATGACGAACCATCAAGGCTGGACTTGGTATTCACAAGGGACCCAAACAATGTGAACAAAACCTACCAATGCCCCTTTGGTAAAAGTGATCATCTTGTTACTGAGATGGAAGTGGTGGAAGTTAGGGAAGGAGAAAGAGATGAAAAACACAGAGGAAACAGATATAATTAAGGAAAGGCAGACTTTGCTTCCCTGAGGAACTTTTTCCAAAATGTAGATTGGGGAAAAATGAATGTGATCACAAATGTTGATGAGAAATATATGTTTCTGATAGAAGCATATAAAACAGGAGTTAGTATGTCCCAAAATTCTCCACAACGGTGGAAAGGAAGAAAGAATGGTTTAACAATAGGTGTAGAATGGCACATGAGGCAAGAAAAAGAGCATGGAATAAAGTGAGAAGAAGGTATAGTGGAAGGGCATGGGAGGAGTATAAGAAGGTAAGAAATGAATATGTAAGGGTGTGGAGAAAGGAAGAAAGGAAATATGAAAAAGATATTGTAACTAAATGTAAGAAAGAGCCAAAACTATTTTATAGGTTTGTAAATGGTAAAATGAAAGTTAAGGAAAGCATAATACGACTGAGAGATGGAGATGAAACTTACGAAAGAAACGAAGAATTGTGCGAAATAATGAACAAGCTGCAATCAGTATGTGTTGGAAAAGGAATTTAGGGAACCTGAAATTGAACCCAGGATGAAGGGAATGGCAGAAACTGCAGTTGACATGAATGAGGTGCTACAGCTGATGAGGAACTTGGATGTGAGGAAAGCAATGGGACCAGGTGGTGTGGCTGGATGGATCTTGAAGGAATGTGCTGACCAATTAGTGTGGCCAGTTTATATGATCATCAAGATCTTGCTGGAAAATGGACAGTTACCCAAAGACTGGACAAGAGCAAATATTGTGCCAATCTTCAAGGAAGGAGATAGAGAAGATCCATTAAACTGTAGACTTACTTGTGTTGTATGCAAGATTTGTGAGAAAATTGTTAGCAAAAGATGGACAAAGTATTTAGAAGAAAATGAAGTGATAACAACACGACAATTTGGTTTTAGGGAAGGAAGATCTTGCATTACCAACCTATTAAGTTTCTATAGTAGGGTAATAGATGTTATACAAGAGAAAGAGAGAGAGAGAGAGAGAGAGAGAGAGAGATGGGCAGATTGTGTCTATCGTGATCTCAAGAAAGCATTTGACAGGGTGCCCTATGAGAGACTGCTGTGGAAGCTGAAGACC
>JAGKTI010006086.1:0-17849 GCA_018397915.1 Birgus latro | reverse complement strand
AAAAAATAAAAAACTCACTATAGTAGCTGCCTTTGGTGTGTCCATTCTTGTAATTAATGAATGATGAAACGATAAAGAAAATGATGGAACTTCGTGATGTAATAAAAAAATAAAAGAACGCATCATTGTTACGTAACTTACCGAGTCTGACGAAATCCTGTGCCTCTGTGCTGCCGTTGTATAATGCCGTCTCTCAGCTCCCAAATGGTGTTGTAGCACTGAGAAAACTCGGCGTCGTCTTCCATCCCATCCAGGAAACTGAGAAGGACATCAGCAGCTTCACGTGCCTGTGAGAGACGAGGCCTAGGGACGTTGGCTGCATCGTCATCATCGCCATCGTCATTGTCATCATCCTCTCTCCGCTGCACAGACTCGGCAATCTCTTCGTCTGTCATAATTTCGAACCCAGGATCTCCTTCGTCAGCTTCCAGCCATTCCATAATGTCATCAGCTGCTACCTCTTCTCCCCCACGTCTTAAAGTTGCCTGGTATGGCTCAAACCCGTCAAAATCTTGGACGGCTTCCTTGTTTTGAAACAACTTGGACCAGGCATTAATTGGCAAGCGTTTTCTGTTTAACATCATCCCAAGCCTTGGCCCAGTTAAATATGGCAGACTTCAATGAATAATTTTTACACTTTGCCAGTGTCCTTTGCCATCTGGTATCCTCATCCTCGTCATCAACCACAACCATGACCTAGGAATATACATGCAGACGAAAAAGAAAGAAAAATAAAGACGTTGCCAGACCTCCGCAAGAAAGTGTCGTATCGACAGGTTAGGTTGCGAATTTTACTTTTTTTCACAATTAAATTTTACTTCGTAAACCTCTTTGTATAGATTTTATTTCATTAACCTCTTCAATATATTTTACTTCTCACAGGACACAAAACAACCCTACCTGATTGTAACAATCTCGGCACACGTTAGCCAGCATAAAAAAAAGAGGTAAATGTAAGCTTTATTTGAAGCAGTAGAAAGACCCTGCCAGTTTAATTCATATTCCTTCAGATTATTTTCTGTATTTTTCTGACGTTTCAGGGGCGTAAGTTACTTTCCTGCAGAAAAAAAAAATCCTGTTTTCGGAATTTACTTTCTTTATTGCTGTTTCTTTAGCAGGCAATTTTACCATACTCAGTGGATTATGCCTGTATGTGTTTTTTGTGTGCAAATTAATATTACCGAATCTTGCCCAACATACTGAAAGGTGGATTTCGTTTTCCAACTGGATGCTGGGTTATGTTAGTAAGTTAGGGTAGATTAAATTATTAGGTATAGTCAAGCTAGGTTAGGTTAGGTTTAGTTAAACTTAGATTTGGCCAGTACCTTCCACCATTACTAATATTTCCGATCAGATTATTGTCAGTCATATTATGGTTTTTCATTTGCACAACAAATGAGACCTCAAAACACTCAAATGAACTAAAAAAAAACTATCAAATGTTAAAAAAGAAAAAATACACCCAAAATAGGAAACTGCAATAAGGAACACATTTACCGTTTTTATCATCACGTGCACATACCTACAATTGTCTGTCTTACTAAACGTACTCAAAGGTGATTTTCGTTTCTCAACTGGATGCTAGGTTAGGTTTGGGTAAATTATTAGGTACAGTTAAGCTAGGTTTGGTTAGCTGTAGTAAAACACTAGGTGGCAGTCACTTCCACCGTTAGGCTGAGTCAGAGTTGACGGGGAAACATATTTAGCATGAAACATTTTACCGCCTCAGAAAAAAATCACAAAGTACAGACTGGAAAAATTGATTTGGTAAGGTGATTTTACTGCCTCTGATAAAACGTATGTTTACCAAAAGAAAAGCTTTTCTTGTACTGAAGGAGCTAATGACATATGATGAATTAAAACTTACCTCTTCAAGGAATCGTTGTCGGTAGAGTCGCTTGGCAGCGCATATGATGCCTTGATCCATAGGCTGGATAGCCGATGTTGTGTTAGGAGGCAGCATGATGCACCTGATTTGTCCATCATCGCTCACGAGTTCAGAAATGCCAGGATGAGCAGGGGCGTTATCAAGCAGGAGAATTGCTCGTACACAAGCTGGTGCAATATTCAGCACTTCCTGTTGAAATCTTCGCACCTCAGGGATGAAATGATCAAAGAACCACTTCTTAAAAATCGCCACGTTGAACCAGCCTTTCTTGGAGAAGTCGTACAAAACAGGTAATTTATCCATACAGGTGAGGAGACAGCATGGGCGACGAGCCTTGCCAACCACGAGCGGCTTCAACCGGTGCAGACCATCGGCACTTGCAGAGCACAACACAGACACACGACCTTTGGAAATTTTGCGTCCAGGAACAGACTCTTCATGGCGCTGTGCAAGTGTGTTCAGGGGCAATGACCAGTAGAATAAACCAGTCTCGTCAGCGTTATATACCTGGGAGAGAAGAAGACCTTCGTCTTGTATAAGCTTCAGCAATTTCTCCCGAAACGGCTGAATTTGTGATGTATCTGCATCCAGAGACTCGCCAAACACACGTCGGTTTACCATAGCATGCCTTGCTTTGAAACGAGAAAGCCAACCATCAGATGCCTTGAAATCCTGAATGCTGATATGGTTAGCTAGCTTCTCTGCAGCACACTTAATCTCCGCACCCCGTACCATAACGCCGACACTCCGTTGCTGAACAAACCACTTATACACTGCGTCTTCTAGACGATCATCCACTGCAATTTTCATGGTTTTTCTGGCAGCCGACGACCCACTAACTTTACAGTCAATGGCTATCTTACCAGAGAATTCCATTAGTTTTGCCTTGGATTTTCGAATGTCAGACACAGTTTGCTTGCCTATTCTGTAGAACTCTGAGCAGTGCTTAATACTCCAACCAGATTCAAGTTTTTTAATAATTTCCAGCTTCTGTTGCAGCGTCAGGACAGTTCTTTTCCTCTTTGTTCGTGGTGGAGCCGTGGATATAATGACGAAGGGCATCGCCAACATCACAAATATAAAAATAAACCACGGCCATACTGGTAAATCAGCAGAGGTAACAGGTGAACTAGCCATGGTGAATGTCGCACACGTGAGTGACCGAGTCAAACAAGGCAGTCGTGAGCGAGAGGTGTGGGTGGGGGGGGGTAGACTCACGCTCGTTTACTCGTAGCTCGCTCGCTAGCAACCGCGGTGCTTTCTGTTTAAACTGGAGCTATCGTACAGTTAATTTTATGAATTATTGTACCAATTAATCATTCAGTCACGGCCCGATTAATCCGAAGGCTGGATAATCCGAGCCTGGATAATCGAGCTTTCACTGTATTACTACTGCAGTGGAATCTCCTAAATTGCGGCTTTATGAGACTCAGCACATGCCACAGTTTGAGAATTCTGTGAGTTAGAAATAACTAATCTTATGGGGAAAATTACTTATGGGTCTGTCATCAAACTGGTCACCAGCGAACACTAACAACCTGGAAAGGAAATTAGTAATGCATAATTAATGGGGAAGAACAATAATGTGAGATTCTTACCTGACCCTGACTGACGATATTGCTTGAATGGATGGGGGAAAGGGGAGGGGTTCTGAGACTTGTGGTGGACTATGGCCTCTCAGCACTAGACAAAAGTGCTGCTGCCTGTGTTTCGCTTCCTCCTCATCAACCCCTCAAAGTCCAGTGTGGAGACAATGGAAGCGGTGTCATTGTCACCCTCAGCTGCTTCCATGTCGTTGTAAGAGTCGTCAGTTCATTGAGATTAATTCTTTATCAAACGGGCGTGGCCTTTCCATACTCTCTATTGAAATAAATCTTTCAAAGGTTACTTGTTATTCCTGGATTACTACAGCTACCGGGCATTTTATAAACTAAACTCTGAAAGCTATAATGAGGATTTAGAATGCATGATAACTGACGTGTCCAGTCAGACTGATGGTTGGTAAACAACATGGCCAGCTGGAGAGATCATTGGCAGATACTGCCAAGGGTGACCACCCACTTCCTTAAATACCTCAAGACAGGTATATATATATATTTTTTCCCACTCACTTCTCGCAGTCACAATTCAACTGTTAACTATCTATGGTGCATATATACCAAAATCACTAAACTTGAGAGCATGAGTTTGTTATACTGCAGGTGGAATTGCTGCACCTGCTTGGTAATGAATTACCTCATTCAGTCTGTAATGGTGGGCAACTCTGGCTTTCTTCTCACTGCTGTCAGTCCTTCTTATTACATCTTTGGTTGTGAGTTAACACTGGCTTCTTCTTCTTCTTCTCTTTCCTCGAAGAAGTTGTAGACCTAGGAGGTTTATGATCGGCCATGGTAACACTGGGCAGGTGGAGGAAGCACGTGGGGGGGGAGGGGGGAGAATCCTCGTGTACACCACACCGAAGCCACACACTAACAACACAGAGGAGACAATGCACTGAACCAGTGCCAGGGCATCAAGTCTCCACATCCTTCATGCTTGGTGTGAGAGGGAAGCACTGCGATTGGCTTATAGTAAGTGCTGTGCTTGAATATGATTGGTTTAGTAATTGCTATGCTTGACTGTGATTGACTTACGCCTGGCTAGATGTGCGACCTTGAGGTAATGGTGGCGTGTATTATATGAGGTATCAGACACGTGTCACTTCTGAGGCTGCATTTGCAAATTTTGTGTAATTTCAGCAAGTGCTTGATATTGCAAACTGTTGCATGATGTTGCCACGTATGGATCCGCTATTTTGGATCACACAGTTTAAGAGATTCCATTGTACTACTGCTACTACCAGTAGTAGTAGTACTAAAGGGGTATTCTAACTTGTATAACCAAACCAATCCAAGCTAAGTCAAACCAAACCCTATCACAACTATATTTTACCTTATCAGACCAAATCTTACCAAACTATGCTAAAATTACCACATGTTAACTTTGTCTGACATGTTTTTACCTTACTGAATAAAACCAACCCAACAATGTCTAACAAATCTTAACTTAGTCTAATGAAATACATTAGTCCCTCATCTATCCGGATGCACAGTATCCGGACGCTGAACCTTGGCTCTATTAAACCATTATCCGAGTTTACTTGCTACTATCTGGATGTAAAAGTCCCCGAGAGCTTCGACTGGCCAACCGACATATAGTACTAGTAGTAGTTGTTCCCTAGGCAGTCTGGCCGAACAGCCCCGAGTCCCCGAGGAAGGCCACAGCCAAGACAAGGCTTTCTCACAGAGCTCTCAAGGAGTGTATGTTGTGTTGTTGGTGCTGGCAATTGTGTGCAATGCAGTGTTCCATAATGTGCTTAATTACAGTATATGGTGTGCTGTGTTGCATCGTGGACGGGGGTCAGCGACGGAGTCATCCAGCCTCTTCTGATAACTCAAGAGGGCTGGACGATGCCCACATCTCAGCCTGGCCAGGTGGACCCTGTCCTCATGAGGGAGGTAGGATTCAGAAGGGTGGATATCAGGAGGCTGTGCATGCAGCTGTGTGTTGTCTTTATGTAACTGAATGGAGCGGCGAGTGATTTAAGCATGGATATGCTTCTGGAAGCTGGTTTGAGCTGGGCAAGGGGGGAAAGATGACTGTATTTGTGTATGATGTCTTGTGCTGGGTGTTGTTTTGATGTTCCTTGGTGTGTGTGGATGTGCTGCCATGTACTGTAGTGGATGGTGTGGGTTCATGGAGGCTGCAGCAAGGATTCGGGTGCCTCTCATGTCTAGATGATCCTTGACTTTGAGAACATGTTCAGACATTTGGTATTGTGGCTGCTGCATTCAAGCTGTGAGCGGGAAGTAGTCTGTAACCCACAACCAGAGTTAAAATGTCTGTCCACCCCTGTACTGAATGGTCAAAGCCGCACGCTCATCCGATAACTACCAACGAACCTCCAGCACCTAAGAAATATGACTGTAACCCGCAAGCAGTGTCAAAACATCAGTATGCATCCCCACCGAATGTTCAATGTCGCACAGCCACCAGGCTATGTCTTTCCCAACCACCACCACCATCGAACACAGACCACAAGCCACAAGTGTATGTTTGGTGATAGCGGCTGTCCACCTCTCTACTGAATGTCGAAAGTCCCCTGTTACCGTGAGTTGTGTTTTTCTGCATGGCCACTCGGCGTCTAACAGACCACAAGCCACGAGTAAATGTACGGTAAAAGTGCCCATCCGCCTGTTGACAGAATGGGGAGAATTCTGCCCACAGCCTTGTTTCTCCCTCCCTTTTGGCCCTCCTCCATACCCTTGCTGCTTCCCCTTCACTCCCTCAGTCCCTACCCTCCTCTGTGGTGATAACACTGACTCTTGATATTTCAATTTTTTCTGCAATTTATTCGACTACTATTGGCCGTATTGAAATTCTGAAAAGACCAAGAGAATCCTCATAAAATTCTGCATCTAGACATATGCTTAACTCTTGGAAGGTGCGGGCAAAATTTTGCAATAGGATGGTTGGAAAGCTTATCTTATAGTATAAACACTAGTGAAGATGATGATATACCATTTATACCAATATAACCAATTTCTGGTAGCATATTTGGCCATAGATATTTTTTTTTTTAGTTTTTATTTTTTTTTAAGCCCTGGGAGCAATCACTTGTCACAGATAACTGATTTTCAAACTGTCTTCAGGTTTTTTGTTGATTTTTGTTGGTTATGCATTGTTTTCTTGATGTTTAGCATTAATATGGATAATTCTATGTGTTTTGATGTCTCAATATGGCAGAATGATGGAAAACAGTGCCAAAATTAGGAGGGGTACTGTACATACACCAGTATATTGGTTAGGTGTTTTTTGGTTTTCAGTGTTTTTTTCCATGGTTTTCTTGGTGTTTAGCATTACTTTGGATATTCCTATATGTGTTTTGATGTCTAAATATGGCAGATTGACCTGAAAACAGTGCCAAAATTAGGAGAGGTACTGTATGTACAGTAGTGTATAGGTTGGGTGTTTTTTGGTTTTCAATTTTTTTTTCATGGTTTTCCTGGTGTTTAGCATTACTTTGGATATTCCTACTGTATGTGTTTTTTGATGTCTAAATTATGGCAGATTGACCCGAAAACAGTGCCAAAATTAAGAGGGGTACTGTACATACAGTCTTGTATAGGTAGGGTGTTTTGGGTTTTCACTGTTTTCTTGGTGTTTAGTACTACTTTGATATTCTTATGTGTGTTTTGATGTCTATATATGGCAGATTGACCTGAAAACTGCCAAAATTAGGATGGGTACTGTACATACATTGGTGTATAGTTTTTTTTTTTTTTTTGGGGGGAGGGCTTCATTTTCTTGGTGTTGAAAATTATTTTGGATAACCCTATGTATGTTTTGATGTCAAAATATGGCAGAATGACCAGAAAACACTGCCAAAATAAGGGGGAGTACTGTACATACAGTAGTATATAGGTAAAGTGTTTTTTGGTTTTCAGTGTTTTTTCTGCATGGTTGTCTTGTTTAGCATTACTTTTGATATTCCTTTGTGTATTTTGATGTCTAAATATGCCTGAATGGCCAGAAAACAATGCCAGATTAAGCATAGGTACCATAAAAATAGGTTAGGTATAGGTTGGAGGTTGGGTATAGATAGGGGAATAATGTTCATTATCCGGATGTTGCCACTACCTGGACATGCCTTTGGCTCTATTATGTCCGGATAAATGAGGGATTACTGTATAATGTAACCCAAGCAGACCATATAACTATCTAATGATGATGGTGAGGGTGAGATATATTTTGGTTAGGTTACATTAAGTTAAAAAAAATTAAGCTTTGATAATATGATTTTGTTGGTCTGTTGCTGTTGCTCAAGTGCAGTCCATATGATTGAGCAAAACTGTTGATTGCAAGTAAGCAACTGCCACTATGTGGTGGATGGCATTGTTGGATGAGCAGGGTGGGTGGCATTTGTGGGTGAGGAGGGTGGGTGACTGTGGTTGGTGGGCAAGATGGGTCATTGGAATGTGTGGGTTGCGAGGGTGGCTGAGAAGATTGTGTGGCTGGGGTGCTCTACATGGGTAAGAAGATTGTGTGGCTGGGGTGCTCTACATGGGTGGGTTCAGGGTTGGTAGTTGTGTTGGGTGGCACTGTTAGATGGCCTTGGTGGGTGGCATTCGTGGGTGGGCAGGATGGATGGCCGAGATTGGTGTGTTTGGTGGGTCACACAGGTGGCTGGGAAAGGTGAGTGTTGGATGGGTTGAGTGAGCAGGTGGATATGTGGATGGGTGGATATGAGGCTCCCCACATGACAAGACAGGAGTGGGACTTTTTAGGGCGAGTAGTCAGATAACTTGTCACTGTTAATTATATGTTAGTACATCGTTTAGAAGACGAATAAATATTTGGAATAAAATTCTATACTGCTAAAGCATCATTATACAGTAGGCGCAGAAAGTGTTGATGCCATCTTAAAAAAAGAAAACATTCTTGTGGTTAGCAAGGAGAAACAAATAAATTAACACTCACCATTGAATTTAGTATTTACTGGCATTCCCCTTCACCTTTATTATCTTCTTAAGGCGTCTGGGGAGACTGATGGCGTAGNTCGAATAAAGGGAACCTCACAGTCTGTTAGCCACTGTTTCACTGACTTTGCAACATGTGCAGGGGCAGAATCTTGCATAAATACTCTTGCCTTGGTTTTATCAAAAGAGTCACTTAAAACATCACATAAGAGCTCCAAATAATTGTTCTGGTTCACTTTTTCATTTGCAGGTAGAATTACCAACCTACCAACACCATAATATGTAAAGCAGCCCCAAGCCATGAGTGAGGCTGGGTATTTAACAAACTTGGAAGTGTACTTAGGATCCAGGGGGTCACTGCCTGGTTTGCGGTACACTCGTGATGAAGGGGTACCAGTGACAGTAAATGTTGACTCATCACTCCAAAGCACAGTTTTCCATTGCTCCTCACTCCAGGCAAGATATTTCTTACAAAAATTTACTCTCTTTTTCTTCTGAAGTGCAGTTAGCAGTGGTTTTTTACGAGCACAAAAACTCCTGTAGCCCAGATCGTCATGCAACAGCTGCTGCACACTTCTGACAGACACATCTGCCAGCAACTGTGGGTTCTTTTCTTTTAAATCCCGTGCTGTTAGCCTTGGATCCTTGCTAACTTGCCTTGAGATCAGCTGACGGGTCCTGAAGGTTGTCTTACGAGGTCTCCCAGGCTTGGGAAGTGGAGTGGGAGGAATGGCCTCCCCACTGTCCTTGAACCGCTTCACCAGACTCTGCACTGTCCTCAGTCTACCACCATCTGATTTGCAATAAATGGGAGTTTGTGGCCAGCTTTGTATAAAGTAATCACTTCCACACGTTTGTCCTTGTTTGTGGTTACTTTAGGCATGATGAGAATGTGGTAGGTCACCAGATAACTGCGTTATCTGAGTCAAAACATGCCCTCGTGGTGCATCACACACAGAGACAATCCTCCTCCTGTGGCTGCCCAAACATTACTGAGCCTGCTCCTGTGGTGCCATACCTATCAAGCAGGGTTGCCAGCTCCCGCTGAAAAAGCGTCAGCTCATTTCGCATCACAGGGGAGGGTAGTATTGACCTTTCTTCACTTAACTCGAAAAAGAATGATGTCGGCAAAAAAACGTCAATACTTTCCGCGCCTGCTGTAATTAATTCTCACTGGACCGAAGGTGGATGTATGCTCGTAATAATACATGTACAGTAATAGTAAAATAAATTATACTAATATTACATGCGGCAAGACGTGAGAGACAGCGAAGCTTCAGATCTTCAATCCAACCCCCTGATAAATCAGTGGTTTTGTTGGGGTTAAGAAGGGGGAGTTGAGGAGTGGTCATGTGCGATTAACCTGCCCTCTGGTGGCATACTACCCTGTCAGCTTATTAGTGTTCATTGTTGTACTGGCACATTATGCAACCAAGAAGTTGTCTAAACATCATGAACTGCAGTCACTGAGTCAATGCCTGAAAAGGGCATGGTCAAGGTTAATAGGAGATGCCACAGGAAGGTTAAAACAAGGTACAGATGCTACATACCGCCAGAATTTTTAATTTCTGATTTTATTTTGCGTACAATGCATAATGCACACATACGGGTGTTTTTTCATAAAAATATTATATACAAATTTTTCTCATTCATTTAAGGTGTGTTTGATGCCTAATAATGAAGTCACAAAATACAGTACTGTGATGTTGTTCGATGGTTTTGTGGTATTGCTTATATATGTCAAGGATTAAAAGATTTATCAGTTTTACACATATGTACAAATATTACTTGATTTATACTTTAATTCAAATACTCTCAGTGGTCACCAGCAAAAAGAAAAAAAAAAAAAAAAAAAAGTTTCACCAGATAGTTGCTGCCTGCAGTACGAATGGCTTTCCATCCCACTTCCTGAGTCCTGCTCCTCTCTTCTCACACTCTTCTTCTTACTGGTTCTGTCTTGGCAGATGGGAACCTGGCCCACCCTCTAACATATCTTGCGTCCTTCTTTCATGTTGTCATCTTTCTTGAACTCGACTTGCAGTCAGCCATGGCACATATAAAGTATGTCATATTGAATGTGAATGTTTACAAGTTTGTTGACAAACGCTCGTACGCCAGGAACCATGCAGATCTGGACCCGAGACCGTTTTCTCCGTCTTTGTACAGCAGATAAATCTGTTAACTGAACTTGACAGCAATATCATATAAAGACGAATATTAATATAGCTATTCAGTCATACTGATCATTGTTTACCTTATACATAGCAGATTCTAGCAGTGGTTATAATAGTTGGTAATGGTGAAATATAAGCAGTTTTATGCATAAAATCTGTAAATAATAATACTTTATACATATATATTAACTATTATTTGCTTCTCAGGCAGTGAAATGTTTCAGCATATACAAGTTGAGAGATAAATCATAAATTCTTTGTTGAGTTTGTTCCTTTGCCACCTGCGATCTTCAGTTCATAGGAACCACAGTGTGTGACGAAAATCTTATTTTTTTCTTTTAATACCTTTGCTGGTGACCACTGGGAGTATCTGAATAAAAGTATAAATAAGGCAATATCTCAACAAATGTGTAAAAACCAACAAATCTTCATCTTTTGACGTATATAACCAACACCACAAAATTATGAACATCACAAAGTATTTTGTAACCTCATTACTAGGCACCAAACACACCTTAAATGAATGAGAAAAATTTATACATTTTATTTTCAAGAGAAAACACCTGTATGTAAGAACTATGCATTGTACACAAAATAAAATTAAAAATTAAAAATTCTGGCGGTATCTAGCCCATTGCGAGCAACAGGCCTCATTTGGGACTTATCAGAGTCGAAAGCGATAGGCCTCAAAGGTGTACCAAATTTGCGCCACGAGGAGCAGGTGGCTGAAATTTGTATGGGAAGTAGTGGCAAGTGGCAACTCTCGATACCACCAACCCACTGCCCCATATACGCTCAGATTACGCACACGCGGACACCATGAAGCGAGCGCAAATGTAAATTTTCCTCCTGTGATGCCACCAACCCCGCACCAGGTGCTAGGGAATCTGTGCACGTGCACACACATGAGAGAGAAAGAGAGAGAGAGAGTTAGATGCTTTTTCGGCAGTGCGTAAGGTAATTTATCGTAGTCTGAGAGAGAGAGAATAAATACAGGAATGGCAGACAGTGTCCCTTTGAATGACGAGATAAGGATAACATCGGTCCCGCCAATCCTTCCCACACCATTCAATCCCCTAACCCCTCCTATCCCACCCCAAACTAATCCACCCCAACTCTTACCTCCACCACAACCTTCTCCTACCCCTTCCCCTCCACCCTCACCACAACCTTCCCCTACCCCTTCCCCTCCACCCTCACCACCACCTCCCCTCCATGCTGCAGCACCCAACACACACCACACATATAACATAAACATTCTCCAACTAAACACAGATGGCATAAACACAAAAAAACAAGAACTCACACAATTCATCAAACAACACAACATACACACTGCCATCTTACAAGAAACAAAACTACACACAACACAAAAAACACCTACATATCATAATTTCACCACCATCAGACAAGACCGGGCCGACAGTGGTGGCAGTGGACTCATCACCCTGGTACACAAATCCGTCAACTTTTCTGATACCAGTGCACGCACTCAGTCACTTCTCCCCCCACATAACACTACGACAGAAATACAATCAATTAAAATAAGCACTGGTAACAAATCTCACACAACAATCGCCAACATATACATTCCTCCCCAATCATCCCCCACAGTACCACATAATTACTCTCCACAAATACACCACATCACTAACATACCCATCATCATCCTGGGTGGTGATTTCAATGCCAAGGCATCAGCCTGGTATGTCAACAACCCTGACACAGACAGAGGGCTGGCACTAGAAACCCAGACAGATCATCTTTTCATATTAAATCATCCAAATCATCATACCCATATCCCACACCAAGCCCTCTTCTTCCCATCATCCCCAGTTCCCCAAACCACGCCCCCACAACTTCCTGGCAGACAGAGGGCTGGCACTACAAACCCAGACAGATCATCTTTTCATATTAAATCATCCAAATCATCATACCCATATCCCACACCAAGCCCTCTTCTTCCCATCATCCTCAGACATCACCTGTTCCCCAAACCTCGCCCCCACAACTTCCTGGAGAGTGGTCAGAGCCAAGGGCTCTGACCACCTCCCAATCATCATCACTACCAAAACCAGAATCACCCCTGCTGGCCACAGACACATATACACTAATTATAAGACAGCCAACTGAGAGGCCTTCACAACTGAAACAGAACAACACTTTGAAACATTAAACAGTACATCCATCACAAACATCAACACTGCTGTGCACACTTTCAGTACAATTATACAAAATGCAGACAAAAGACACATCCCTAAAGGCAACAGAAAAAGACACAACCACAATTTCACACCAGAAATTCAAGGCCTCATCAGACAACGGGACACACTACGACACTTCCGAACACCACATACGCATGAAACCATACAACAATGCAAGAACTCAACACTCAAATAAACAATAAAATATCAGAACAGCAAACACTAAATTGGAATAATTATCTCCAAACACTTGATCACAAAACAAACACCAGCAAACTCTACAGAACACTAAACAGCATCACACTCTCCAACAGCAACACTACACAATCAGACGCTGCCATCACAACAACAGACACCATACTTTCAAACAAACAACAAGCAAACACTCTCATCAATCACTTTTCACATGTCAGCCATCTAAACCCCCATCGTGACGACCGACGTATCATCCGACATAAGAGACAGTTCCCCACAGACCCAAACTTTGCACCTTTCACTTACAACCAGATGAAGCACATCATCAGCAACCTCAAGCACTCATCTTCCTGTGGACCAGACAACATAAGCAACATACACCTTAAACACATTGGACCACAAGGCATACAAGCACTCACCAACATATCAAACTACAGCTACTCACACAACATAATACCAACATCTGGAAGCATGGCATTATCATCAGTATCCCCAAATCCAACAAAGACCCCACATTACCTTCCTCACACCGCCCCATCACACTCCTCTGCACCCCCTCCAGAGTCACTGAAATACTGGTACTACAACTCTACTCGGTTTCACGGAGTCTGATGCACTGATTTTGCCAGCTGAGGACAGGTGGATTTGGTAACACCGCGTGATGCCCCAGGGCGTTGATTGGTCGATTCCCGATGTGTCTGAACGTGCTTCAAATTGACTTTGTATTCCAACCAACGCCCTCATTTATATGTAAGATACCGTTTTATACAGATACACATTAAAGCAAGGATGCACAACCGGCGGCCCGCGGGCCGCATGTGGCCCTCAAGCAACCCTCTGGCGACCCTTAGTAGGTAATAAAATGTATATAAGAAAAAGGAACACTATGCAACAACAGTAAGAAAACTCAGGGAGGCGTTTGACAGCAGATTTGGAAACCTCAAGAAAGAAAGGAATAACTTTATGTTGTTCAGTAACCCTTTTTCTGTATCACCTGAAGATGTGGAAGCAGAAGCCCAGTTAGAACTGACTGACCTCCAGAACAGTGACATTCTTCATACAAAGTTTAAGGAAGGGGACTTACTCAATTTCTATAACTGTTTGCCCAAAGATCAATATCCTTATTTGAGAAACAAGGCTGCTATTTATGCAAGCTTATTTGGCTCTACCTATATATGTGAACAAACATTTAGTCTGCTAAGTCGAAACAAGTCAAACATTCGAAGTAGGCTGAGTGATGAAAGTTTGCACTCTGTTTTGCGGCTGGCAACAACAAAGTTTCAACCCAACATAAAGAAGCTTGTCTATGAATCACAGTGTCAAAATTAAGAAGACTGTCATGCATGCCAGGTAAGGATTAATCATAGTTCTGTAACGTAATGGATTAAGTACTATATTTTTACCATTAAGCACCTAATATTTCTACATTTTGTTTAAAATAAATCTTGTGGCCCTCAGTGAGTTTTAAGTTTGATCATGTGGCCCAAGGACCCCAAAAGGTTGTGCATCCCTGCATTAAAGCAATGATATCTTTGATGATAAATATGTGCCTTTTAAATTATTAGAGATAAACCTGAACGACATTGATAACAAAACTAAGTAAAGTCTCGACTGGACGCATACGGACAACAGTCAGCGACTGATTTAAATTCACTTCACTATGTCTGATTTCATTCACACTGCATGCGGTTCTATTATAGCAACATAGTTCAACTATTATTTTCTCATGGGGTTTAATTCCTTTTTTCCACCATTAACAAAAATTCGGTTCATTCTACAGTGATGTAATCCATTACTTTCCCGACTCCTCTCTGTCGAGGGGACAGAGATACGTCTTGCTTAAGGAAAGGGTGCATGGTGGCCAGGGATAGGGTGTCCATCTGTCTGTATGTATCTCTGTCTTATGATACTTATGAAAATGTTCAGGAAAATCAAACACAAAACTTATTAATGTAAGAAAATTAATTTTACTGAATCTGACTGAATAGAAACAAATGCAGATTTTTAAAGCTACTCGTACTGTTACCTATGAAGGTAATGAAAATGTGTATGTACAGTATATCGAGAATAGCATGTGCTGGCCCCAGTGAGGTGTGTGTGTGCGTATTTACCTAATTGTGATATACAGGAAATGAGCTACGCTCGTGGGGTCCCGTCTCTGTTTCTCAATAAGTCAAATTTTGCCTTAAACTCATTTAAGTTTTTAGACTGGACGATCTCTTTGTCCAGGCTATTCCACAGGTCTATACATCTATAAGGAAAACTATATTTCTTGATGTCCTTCGAGCAGCTTGGGTTCTTTAGTTTCATTCCATGTCCTCTTGTTGCTCTCTCATCCCACACAAACATATTTTCTGTCAATTTTATCTACTATCATTTTTTTTTTTTTATGCAAGGAAGAAGGAACCAAAGGCCAAAGGCCAAAGGCCTGCATACTGTTCCTTCCAAGAAAAAGCAAAAACAATACAAAAGAGAGCCAAATTCAAGATCCGTTCAATTCGAGATGCCTGGACACATTGCGTTTGAAAGACTGGAGATCATAGGAAGTAGGAAATACAGACAGAGGAAGACAGTTCCAGAGTTGACCAGTTGCATAAATGAAGGACTGGGAGTGACAGTTAATGCTTGCATTAGAGAGTTGGACAGAAAAGGGATGAGAGTTTGTTGCTAGACGGGTACTACGTGCCCGTCGTAGAGGTGGAGGGATGCAAGCAGACAGTTCAGAGGAACAGTGACCATTGAAGTAGCGACAGAAGAGAGATAAAGATGCAACAGTGAGGTGAAGAGACAAAAGTTGAAGGGAATCAGTAAGAGGAGGAGAGTTAATGAGACGAAAAGCCTTTGACTCCACCCTATAGAGAAGAGCTGCATGTGGGGAGCCTCCCCACACATGAGAGTTGTACTCCATACACGGGCGAATAAAACCCGTGTACAAGGTCAACAACTGTGCAGGGGTAAAGAAAGTTCGGAATTGGCTTAGCACACCTAATCTCTTGGAAGCAGATTTCACAAGAGATGTAATATGTTCTTTCCATGACAAATCCCGAGAGAATGAAACCCCAAGCATGTTGAAGGATGATGCAGGACATAAATGTTCATTATTAAACATTAGTGGGTAATCCTGAGGAAGATTTTGTCGGGTTGATAAGTGTAAGAACTGAGTTTTGGATGCATTAAAAATAACAAGATTATTTTTACCCCAATCAGAGATACGAGCCAAGTCAGACATTAGGTGTGCCATAGCCTCATCCCTTTTTTGTTGAAGTAACTGCTGAGATGGACGTTGCAGGAACCGAATGGAAAGGTGAAGGGTGGAATCATCAGCATATGAGTGGATAGGGATAGATGTACAGCTTAGAAGGTCATTGATGAATAAAAGGAAGAGAGTTGGTCATAGGACAGAGCCCTGAGGAACACCACTGTTGATAGGTCTAGGAGAGGAACGATGGCCGTCTACAACAGCGGCTATAGAATGACCAGAAAGGAAGCTAGAGATGAAGGCACAGATAGAAGGATAGAAACCGTAGGAGGGCAGTTTGGAAATTAAAGATTTATGCCAGACTCGATCGAAAGCCTTTGAGATGTCAAGTGCAATGACATAGCTTTCGCCAAAGTCCCGAAAGGAGGATGACCAAGAGTCTGAAAGGTAGGTGAGA
Organism: Birgus latro; assembly: GCA_018397915.1. Classification (NCBI taxonomy): domain Eukaryota; kingdom Metazoa; phylum Arthropoda; class Malacostraca; order Decapoda; family Coenobitidae; genus Birgus; species Birgus latro. The sequence continues at coordinate 1,214 of JAGKTI010006086.1, read as the reverse complement.
AGATCGCCAGTGAAGCGTCCCTGATGGAACCCATACTGACGATCAGAAAGACGGTTGTGACAGGAAAGATGCTTTCAGATTTTTCTGTTAAGAATTGACTCGAAAACTTTTCAGAGACAGGATGTTAAAGCAATTGGACGATAGTTAGAGGGTTGGGAATGGTCACCCTTCTTTGGGACTGGCTGAATGAGAGCAAACTTCCAGCAAGAAGGAAAGGTACAAGTTGAGAGACAAAGGTGAAAGAGTTTACCTAGGCAGGGTGTAAGCACAGAAACACAGTTTTTGAGGACAACAGGAGGGACTCCATCAGGACCATATGCCTATGCCTTTTTAGTATTGAGGCCAGTGATGGCAGAAAACACATCAGCTGAAGAAATTTTAATGTCAGTCAAGAGGAAGTCAGAGGGGGGAAGTGATGGAGGAATAGCACCGGAATCGTCTAAGGTGGAACTGGAGGAGAAAGTCTGAGCGAAGAGATCTGCTTTATCAGTAGAAGAAATAGCTACAGAGCCATCAGAGTAGAAAAGAGGAGGGAAGGATGATGAGGTAAAGTTGTTAGAAAGGTTTTTGGCAAGGTACCAGAAGGAGCGAGAAGAATTCGAGTTGGAGAGTTCGGAACATTTAGCACGGATGAAATTGTTTTTAGCAGAGCGAAGAACAGACTTAGCACGATTCCGGGGAGAAATATAAAAAAAGGTGTGATTCAGGGGTGGGTTGGCTCCAGTACCTCTTATAGGCCCTCTCCTTGTTGCGGACAGCATTAGAACAAGCGTGATTAAACCAAGGCTTTCTTGCATTAGTCAGAGGATATGAGAAAGGAATGTATGCTTCCATGCCCGAGAGAATAACCTCCGTAACGTGCAAGGCACACTCAGATGGCTCCCGGCCATGGAAGCAATAATCATTCCATGGAAAATCAAAGAAGTACTGCCTGAGGGCCTCCCAATCTGCAGCTCCAAAGTGCCACAGGCGGCGTTTCGTTGGAGGGTCCACAGGTCGTACTGGAGTGATTGGACATGTTAAGGTAATAAGGTTATGATTGGAGGAGCCCAACGGAGAGAAAAGATGAACTGTGTAAGCAGAAGGATTAGTTGTTAGGAAAAGGTCAAGTATGTTGGAACTCTCTCCAAGGCGGTCAGGGATACGGGTAGGGTGCTGTACAAGCTGCTCTAGGTCATTAAGGATAGAAAAGATGTAGGCTTGTTCACCAGGTG